>MJUU01067369.1:17332-48433 GCA_002080025.1 Modiolus philippinarum
TGTGATAATTCAGAGGATGATCCAAGTGGACATAGTGTTGAAGAAGAAAATGATTTTGTTGTAATGTTTAGTATCACGAAAGGAAAGAGAGCATAAATCAAAAACTATGTGGGACAAGTAAGTTTGTTAACAATTAGAATACATTATTTTAGCATACTTTCCTTTAAAACTAAGCCCAAACGATACTACACAAAATTTCAGGGAAGAATTAGTAGTTATACCCCAGAGGGCTTTAGCCCGATAGGGGTATAACTGAATTGTACCACGACCGAATGTCCATTGGAAATTGAAGTTTGTAATAATTCAGGTGAGGCTCTTTTAGGAATTTTACCCTAGATTACAAAAATGAAGAATAAATGCAGGGTATCTGATTACATTTAATGACATCGTGGTACAAATAAATTTATACAATAGTAATTGACATGGATTTCCCAAACTGTCGCAAATAATGTATAATCAACTATAATCAAGAGTCTATGTTTTTACATGTCAAATGTCAGATGCTGACATAAATGAGATAAGAAAAATAATCAGTTAACGAGTCCAGTATACATTTTCCATTATAGTCTGAATATTTTAGATAACTGGTGAAATATATGTGACATGAACAGATCTGGTATAGGTTAAATGCATTTTTTCTGTCAGTTACCGGTACATTTTCGGTGCAGCCCTCAGAACATAACTGACAGACTGGATGTATAGAATACATCATTTGAAATTCATTCTCAGTCATACCAACTTTTATATACTACACACATTGGATACAACTGTTATAAATGGTAAAATATTATTTCAACAACTTTTGATACATTCTACAACAATTATCTTTCATAAGCATGATCAGCTTTGCTAGTCAATATGATAAGTAGTTTTGACTTTTAAACAACAGTCATCAGTGTTTGCATATTTTATTACTTCAGATCATAGCATTTGTTGATGGAGAACCATATTGCCAATTTACCAAAGAGTTAATGAAAATGGGAACAGTATTTTATGTGTGGCCAGAAATTCTAGACAAGAGCCTGATTTCTGAAAATCAAATTACTGCGGCGAGGGACATATGGCTACGCATGAAATTTTGTTTTGGAAACTTTGTTTGGTCGGGTATAAAAAGAAGTGTGACCTCTATTTCACGGTCCAGTGATCGTGTTAAGTTTCCTAGTATCTTTTCCGCCGTGCGCGGTCCCGGCTGAAGAATAGGCCCGCAGCATCCTCTGAGCTTGGAGTATGAGCCATCCTAACAGAGGACCCCGAGGGAACCCCGGGATATAGAAATAGGACCCAGTATCTCCGGCTTGCGGGGTGTGACCCCTCCTAAACGGAGGCTGACCCCGAGGGTCCCGGGATATAGAAATAGGACCCATTCCGTGGTTGTGCGGTATTAATAAATACACAACCCATCTTTCGGATGGGATGTAAACTCAGGTCCACGTGTTGGAAGAAATGCCACGCTTCCTGCACGTTAAAGAACCCTTGTAGCAAGCTCTTTTTGGGTGGTCCGTAGGTGATAGGCTACAAGGCTAAATTCCGCGCCCTTGACGATTTCACCCTACTTTTCAAGTGGCAGTCAGAATTTCCCGTCCCATGGCCCTTTCCATACCCCAAGTTGATTATTTATTAACAAACTTGTTCTCGTCTTGATATAGCTGAAATGTTGCTGAGTAGACGTTACACAATACTCAATCAGTCAATCAATTTTTTTTTTTGGGGGGGGGGGGTTGTGGGGCCATATGCGTTTGCCTTCTGAGTGAAATATTTCTTTTCATGAAACATCTAACGCCAGTTGCAACTTCCTTTGAACGACTGATCCCCCTTCTCTAAGTGCAACCTCCTTGCTTCTTGTTTAAGAGCTTTCCCTGTAATTCTGACACCATTTGATGTCATGTCTTTCATTTCATTTCAGTAAAGCTTCCTCAAAGTCAATATAAATTACTTTCCGTCCTCCTCCTGATATTCTTTTTCTGGAGCTTTGTCCACTCACTTTCTTTATTTCTACCTCATTTTTTCTCCATTCTCGAATTCGCTTTCTGTCCACTTTCAAATATAACGCCGCCGTGCGCGGTCCCGGCTGAAGAATAAGCCCGCAGCATCCTCTGAGCTCGAGTATGAGCCATCCTAACAGAGGATCCCAAGGGAACCCCGGGATATAGAAATAGGACCCAGTATCTCCGGCTTGCGGGGTGTGACCCCTCCTAAACGGAGGCTGACCCCGAGGGTCCCGGGATATAGAAATAGGACCCATTCCGTGGCTGTGCGGGATTAATAAATACACAACCTATCTTTCGGATGGGATGTAAACTCAGGTCCACGTGTTGGAAGAAATGCCACGCTTCCTGCACGTTAAAGAACACTTGTAGCAAGCTCTTTTTGGGGTGGTCCGTAGGTGATCGGCTACAAGGCCCTTGACGATTTCACCCTACTTTTCCAGTGACAGTCAGAATTTCCCGTCCCATGGCCATTTCCATACCCCAAAGTGATTATTTATCAACAAACTTGTTCTCGTCTTGATATAGCTGAAATATTGCTGAGTAGACGTTAAACAATATTCAATCAGTCAATCAATCAATTATAACGTGGTTTTGTGGTTGTTGGTGTTTTTGCATATTCAATAACTTCAAGTTTGAAGCGCAAGTCGTATGTTTTAAGTCTTTGTCCTTTGTGTGATATAGAATTTTCTCCTGCTATTTCCGACATTCTTGCCACTTAAATATGTGTACCGACAGATTAAAAATCAAATATTTGGCCGCCGTGCGCGGTCCCGGCTTATGAATAGGCCCGCAGCATCCTCTGAGCTTTGAGTATGAGTCTTCCTAACAGAGGACCCCGAGGGAACCCCGGGATTAGAAATGGGACATAGTATCTCCGGCTTGCGGGATGTGACCCCTCCTATACGGAGGCTGACCCCGAGGATCCCGGGATATAGAAATAGGACCCATTCCGTGGTTGTGCGGGATTAATAAATACACAACCCATCTTTCGGATAACTAAATACCGAAGTCACTGTGAATTTACTTTCTGCATATGCGCATTTCGACAACTTATGTCTCATCAGTGCAGATAAAATCTAAACGTTTGGAAAACCATAAACTCAAAGATGTTTAAAAACTGATAGAGAACAAATAACCAAAGTGATCTAAATTTAAAGCCAAAATCAGCTAAGGACAGAGCTTTGCATGAGGGAGATACTCCTGGGATGTAAACTCAGGACCACGTGTTGGAAGAAACGCCACGCTTCCTGCACGTTAAAGAACCTTTGTAGAAAGCTCTTTTTGGGGTGGTCCGTAGGTGATCGGCTACAAGGCTTAATTCCCCGCCCTTGACGATTTCACCCTACTTTTCCAGTGGCAGTCAGAATTTCCCGTCCCATGGCCCTTTTCATACCCCGAAGTGATTATTTATTAACAAACTTGTTTTCGTCTTGATATAGCTGTAATATTGCTGAGTAGACGTTAAACAATATTCAATCAATCAATCAATCAAATATTTGGTACCACCAATGGAACCAACCTTTGAATGGGGATTTTCCGTATAACGGTACAGAAAAAAACAAAACAAAACAAAAAAACTAAATATGATTTAACATTTTAATTTCTGTAAACTGAGTTGATGTATAAATAAAATAATTTGAATGTTTAATTCATTCATAAAAATTAATATTAATATATTAATTATTGAGATAAACTGTTGTCATCTTTTAATTGCGTCACTTTGGTAATTCAGTAAAAGAATAAACCAAACAACGGTGTTACATTCAGCAGCAGCATGTTCATCAATTATAGTGAGCGGGTGCGACACTTTGTGTATTTGGGGATATCCCACTTAACAGAACACGTGCTTTGAAAATGTCCGAACTCTATGAATATTCTGCATCAGTACGGGGATATCATGTTTACAAAAGTGTTTGGATGCCATCATAGGAGAAAATTTAGAGACAGAAAGGGAAAAAAATAACTGTCCAGATAAATTTGCAGTGGCCGTTAAGAAAAAAGAAAAATTTGTGGGTCATATACCGAGGGAATACATAAAATATTAAACACGGCGGTAGAGAGACAGTTATCGTCACTGACGATAAAAGTGGGAGGAGGAGTTGAAATTTTGTGTTTTATTATATATTACGGAAGTATGGCAATTTTAAACAGATTAAAAACTGTGCTGCAGTGAGCGTAGTACAATCGGCCAAGTACAATTTTTAGGGGGCGCTTAACGATTTAAAACGAAATTAAGGTAGGGGACGCTTATAACGGCAGGGGCTCTGAACACGAGGAATACGGTAAGTGGACTGTTGCCACGGGCACCAATAACAAGAGGTTGTGTGATAGATCAAAATCACAGTAAAGGAACATGTGGGCCTGCAATATTTGTCTTACGTTTCTATTTTTAAGCTGTAGAACTTTTTCGCGGAAAATACGCTACAACAGAATATGTCGGATACATTTTTCGTGTTTTATTGTTGAAAAAGAAATTTTTCTTTTTCAAAAAAGGTTCATTATTTATCTAGTTGACTTCCTAATTCTAACTTTTAGAAGGCATATTGATATTGTCCAGGGACATATCGATCATGGCCTCTGAAACTACTGGAATAAACTGTTATAAGATGAAGTTTGCAAGGGCTTTCATAATTTACTGATTTCTTTCCAATATTTTAACAAACCTGGCTGTCACTGCAGATTTTATACCCTTTGTGATTTTCTTGATTTACCAAAACTCGCTGAACCAAACTTAACAAATAGGCTGCATGGAAGGTATGTAGTTTGGCCAACAAGCTACAAACTAGAAAGACCACCGGACGAAAAGAAATTATACTCGATGAGTGCCCTGTAGTTATTTAATTGTTGTGATTGTCTTCTGTTTGTCTTTTTGTCGGACAACGGATGACAACGATCGTAAGAACACTTTTCCAGTTAATTAAAGTTTGTTGACAACCCTGCATTCATCTATAATGAAGAGCATGTATGCAGCGTTGCTCCACAATTAGCAATGACTTCGCTCCAACCGGTGCCAGGGGCCATCTTGAAATGACTGTAAGGTATGATCAAAACTCATTGTTGAAGGCCTCATGGTGACCTTTGGATGAAGAACAACAATAAAATCGTTGTTCCATTGCTTGTTTTTTACCATTGACAACCCCGCATTCATCTATAATGAAGAGCATGTATGCAGCGTTGCTCCACAATTAGCAATGACTTCGCTCCAACCGGTGCCAGGGACCATCTTGAAATGACTGTAAGGTATGATCAAAACTCATTGTTGAAGGCCTCATGGTGACCTTTGGATGAAGAACAACAATAAAATCGTTGTTCCATTGCTTGTTTTTTACCATGTATTTGTAGACTTTGTCTCATGTACATTTACTCCATATCCCTTCATTACTTATTTGACAACTTCTTCTCGCAAGAATACCGCCGTGCGCGGTCCCGGCTGAAGAATAGGCCCGCAGCATCCTCTGAGCTTGGAGTAGGAGCCATCCTAACAGAGGACCCCGAGGGAACCCCGGGATATAGAAATAGGACCCAGTATCTCCGGCTTGCGGGGTGTGACCCCTCCTAAACGGAGGCTGACCCCGAGGGTCCCGGGATATAGAAATAGGACCCATTCCGTGGTTGTGCGGGATTAATAAATACACAACCCATCTTTCGGATGGGATGTAAACTCAGGTCCACGTGTTGGGAGAAATGCCACGCTTCCTGCACGTTAAAGAACCCTTGTAGCAAGCTCTTTGGGGTGGTCCGTAGGTGATCGGCTACAAGGCTAAATTCCCCGCCCTTGACGATTTCACCCTACTTTTCCAGTGGCAGTCAGAATTTCCCGTCCCATGGCCCTTTCCATACCCCAAAGTGATTATTTATCAACAAACTTGTTCTCGTCTTGATATAGCTGAAATATTGCTGAGTAGACGTTAAACAATATTCAATCAATCAATCAATCTCGCAAGAATAAGAGTCAATGTTCGATTAACTTGTATTACTAAAACATGTATAATGCACAATTTAACAATTGATTTCATCCTGGCTCGCAGATAAGTTTAAATAAAGGGACGGTATATTGATATAAATCCCCAAATTCAGTTGAATAAATGAATGAAGCAATACGTAGATACAATATAATGGAGCACTACATTTACATAAATTTCAACGGTATGGAGTTGTTAGACATAAAATTCAAACCTATTTATACCCAATGTTGGAAAATAGACAATTATTTTCTGATGAAATAAAAACTTAAGGTCAAGACAAAATCTGACGAAATATAATTTCTGATGTAACCTTGTTATGGGGTCCCTTAGTGATCCCATGGGGACCCTGGGTCATTTTAAGGAGCTCCTGTCTGGGACACTGCCACAACACTATAGGGTACCAGAGAAAGGACTCCTAGGTATGATGTAATGTTACCCAACTGGACCCTTTCATTTTAAAACCCATATTTTGAGTCATTGACCTTAAAGTCAATAAAGATGATGAAATGGTGCAATTTTACTGATAAACATCAGGAAACTACTATCAATAACTTAGCAGAAATATATATGTTGATATATATGAACATATAACCCTGAGTATTACAATATTATGGATGTCTTACAAAATTTAGAAAAAGGGGAACCCTGATTACAAATTTCACTTCACAACCCCCCGCTTACACTGAACTTTCACTGTTAGGTAACATACTATATATAATATGTAAAATATATATAAAAAAAATCAAAATATAAGGCACCAGCAAACATACTATTACTTCATCTGTTTTGGCACAAAAACCTTAATATGCACATGACATAAAAATAGTTATGCCAAGTATTAAATTGATAAAAAAAAACCACTTGAACACATATGGCACAAAATGGCAATAATCAGATTTTTTTTAATCTGAATATCATTAATAATGACCCTTTCGTAACTAGACTAGAAAGAAATTTATTTACATACACAAAATAGGTGCAATATTTGGACCTTTTTTCTTTGTGCAAAATAAATAAATATGCATATAGGTACCTACAAGGACCCTATACAAACACACGAGCAGTACCATATTTGGAATGTCTTTGTATGCATACAAATAAAAGAACAGTTACCTTAACAATACAAAAATATTGTCATTTAAAAATATAATCAAAGTTTAAGAGTCATATTATTTACTAAAAGATTTACATTGTCCGCACTCAACCATCTCAACTGCAACTTCAAATTCATTTTCATGTTCATCCATGGGAATCATCGTTGCATTACCAGAATATTCTGATTTCATTCCCTCTGCGTGGCGGCCAACCTCTGCTTCTCAATTCGACATATCCACGCCACCGAAAAATTTCCGTCATTGTCAGCAGTGGCACTAATTTTTTGTTCCCGGACCAGTTACGTTCCCATCCCTACCTAGGGTAACTGGGCGGACTGGTTCCGACTGGTTGTAGCAGGTTTGCCAGGTCGAGTAACATGTTGGTTGTAGAACGCATCCTTGCAGGTTTTATGCTGCTAGCAGGACTGGTAGATGCAGGAGCAGGTTCAACATCATCCATCATGGGGTGTAATGAAAGATCATCATTGTTCTTCATATTGATATCTCTGTCATTATGCATATATAATCCATATATGTTAATTATTTCTTTTATTGTATTTTCTGTTGCTCGAGGACTGTCAAGATACAGAAAATGTACAAATATATATATATATATAGAGAGAGAGAGAGAGAGATCCAGAGTTTGTTACCGGACTGACTAACATCGACTGTGACAATACCGGACTTTTCACTGGCAGTGTGACGGGTGCCACGCGTGGAGCAGATCATGCTTACCCTTCCGGAGCACCTGATGATTCCTCAGTTTTTATAGGGTTCATACTGCTAGTGCTTTAGTTTTGTGGCGATCTTGTTCATTTTTGTTTATTTGTTCTGTCTTTGTCATACTGTCTCAATCCGTGTTTTTGTGAATTGTCGTGATGCTGGATTTATGATTTTAGAATTTCCCCTTTCCTTTTCTTGCTTCGGTATTCATTTGCCGATATATATATATATTTCTATAAGAATTTTTATCTACCATTCAAGAATATTAAACCTCTAATAAATATTCTTCCTTTTACATATACAATCTATTCACATTTAATTTGATTAGACGGAAACCTGCAGACATTCCAATATAAGATAATCTTTAAGTGTAAATATTTGATAAATAATAATTACATGTTGTGTATTCTTTTTGTATGATATTTAGTGATCTATACAAATTTGAGTTCAAAATGGTAATGATTTTACCAATCTCTTGCAAAACAGCCATCAAGAGTAAGAAGTTCCAGCGTAGCAATAGCTAATACCCCCTCCACTTCCCAACCCCGCATACATCCCATCTTCAAAATAAAACATGTTAACACGAGCATAAACTGCACGCACTGGTGGAACAGGCCCATTTTTAGACCCACCTACCCCGAAATTTTGGTAAATTTCGTTTTTCGTTCAAGTTTTTCTTTCAGTTGCTTCAAAATGTTTACCAAATGCTTCCCAGTTATAAAAACGATATATCAGATGATTGCTTATTGAATGGGCTTCACAAAGAACCCAAATTTTTACGATTTCTATGCCCAATACGTTCCATAGCGCCATTAAACGTACCCCTGTCCCTATGAAATATTGAGGAAAATTTAGATATTTTCGTTGAAATTACGCGGTCCCGGCTGAAGAATAGGCCCGCAGCATCCTCTGAGCTTGGAGTATGAGCCATCCTAACAGAGGACCCCGAGGGAACCCCGGGATATAGAAATAGGACCCAGTATCTCCGGCTTGCGGGGTGTGACCCCTCCTAAACGGAGGCTGACCCCGAGGGTCCCGGGATATAGAAATAGGACCCATTCCGTGGTTGTGCGGGATTAATAAATACACAACCCATCTTTCGGATGGGATGTAAACTCAGGTCCACGTGTTGGGAGAAATGCCACGCTTCCTGCACGTTAAAGAACCCTTGTAGCAAGCTCTTTTTGGGGTGGTCCGTAGGTGATCAGCTACAAGGCTAAATTCCCCGCCCTTGACGATGTCATCCTACTTTTCCAGTGGCAGTCAGAATTTCCCGTCCCATGGCCCTTTCCATACCCCAAAGTGATTATTTATCAACAAACTTGTTCTCGTCTTGATATAGCTGAAATATTGCTGAGTAGACGTTAAACAATATTCAATCAATCAATCAATCGTTGAAATTACGTAAGTTTGATGGTCTAAAGAACCCGAAGTGCATCTCGATTCCCAATTCTGAAAATTTTTGAATATAAAACATGTTAACATAATCATAACATATTTTTAATAAGTTTTATTTTCAAATAGACTAAATAAATTGATCTTTGAATATTTCCGATTTTGACTAAATTTTGTCATTCTTTTGCCCAATAATACTTTTTAGTAAACAAATATCATTTCAATAGGTATCAAGTGAAAACTTATTGTATTTGTTTTACAACTATTACATATAATGGCCATTCTTATGTAATATATTGATTGATTGATTGATGTTTTACGCCAACTTCAGCAATATTTCAGCTATATTGTGGCGAGAACTGTTGGGTTTATTGAACAATTTTAATAAATAAATAAAATATTAATATAAAACCATATAGCTTTATACAAGTAAAACAGATGTGTAAAATGTTAAAAAACATAATAGTAATTTTTGGTTTAACAATAACAATATTAGAAATTAGAAACTTGTTTAAAATTGATCTATTTAAATCTTACTAAATAAATTGATTGCTTTTAAAAATTGAACGATTTTGTCGCCTGCGGCGTTTGTAAATAGGTCTTTAAGACAATCAGCAGAATAAAAATCACGCCTGATATCGGCAACATCTACACATTCAATTAAAACATGTTGAATTGTATAAGGACAATTGCATGGAATACATTCAGGTCGATCATCACTGTTGAGGATAAAACTATGTGTTGTTCTAGTATGTCCAATACGACATCGGGTCAACACTACCTGTTCCCTACGGTTTTTACCACAGGAACCAATTTGTTTATACATCAAAAAAACTTACCCCTACCCGAACAAAGTCAATTTTTTGTCTATGTTCGCATAAAAATAACCAGAACACGCAAAATGTGTGTTGTATATGAAAATGTTTCATCAATTATACCATGATTTCTTACTTTAACAGCCACTTGTTGACTGAAACTCAATATTTTGCCTGAAATTAATGAAAAATTGGAATTTTCAACATTTCAGATTTGCCCAAATTTCGCCGTTACCTCAACAAATTTTCCTTAAAATTGTCAATTTTTTGTCAATGTTAGCAACAAATTAACTCAAACACGCAAAATGTGCGTTGAATATGACAATGTTGCATGAATTACATCACGATTTGGTAATTTAACAGCCGTTTTTGACTTAAACTTAACATTGTGCCCGAAATTGATAATAAAATGGGATTTTTCAACATTTTAGATTTGTTCACTGTTAACCCGTTATATATGGCAAATCTGGATGATAAATCTGCAGATATGCCAATTAATTGTTCTGACCAATCCATGAGGTGTCTTTAAACAGTGTTTAGAATATCAAGGGGTGTTTAATGTGGTTCTTAATACAGAGAATCTTACCCCTACCCAAACAAATTTTTCCTAAAATTGTCAATTTTTGTCTATGTTCGCATAAAAATAACCAGAACACGCAAACTGTGTGTTATATATGACAATGTTGCATGAATTACATCATGATTTGGTATTTTAACAGCCATTTGTTGACTTAAACTCAATATTTGGCCCAAACTGATGAAAAATGGGAATTTTCAACATTTCAGTTTTCTCCAAAGTGCATTGTTAAATCGTAATATATGTCAAATCTGGAGGATACATCTGCAAATATGCCATTTAATTGTTCTAAACGATACATTAGTTGCCTTTAAACACTGTTTAGAAAAACAATGTGACTCTAAATACCGAAAAACTTACCCTACCCCAACAAATCTTCCCGATAATAGTCATTTTTTTACTATACTCACATAAAAATAACGAAAACACAAAAAATCTGCATTGCATGGAACAATGTTGCATAATTTCTATCAAGATTTGTCATTTTAAGTCCCACTTATCAGCTTAACTTAATTTTTTTGTACAGAATTGATGAAAAATGGGAATTTTCAGCACTTCAGATTTGTCCCAAATTCACTTTTAAATAGTTATATGTTGCAAATCTGGAGGATTTATATGCAGATATGGCAATTCATTGTTCTAACCGATATATAAGTTATCTAAAAATAATATTTAGAATAACGAGTGTTCAATGTGACTCTAAATATCGAAAATTTTACCCCTACCCTAAAAAATGATGCTTAAAAATCCCCAGAATATGTATGTCTGTACATTTATATGAGCAAAACATACTAATATTACTTTCTTTTTTTAAAAAAAAGGCAATTTTATTAATCGCAATATGCAATTTTAACGCCAACATATGGGAAAAAATGTTTATTTTTGGCGATTTTTGTGAAAAATTGGATTTTTCATCATTTCGGAATTTTGCAAAATTCAAAGTTGAATTGTTGTATAACTGCCCATAAACCACACACATGATCTTATTTGTGATATATGGGAGTCTCTGTGTATTTTGGTGTTTGAAATGATATGTTATTGGACCTTTATACAATGTTAAAGCTTTTCAAGCTGAATAAAATGAAATGAATTGTGTTGAATATTTGTGGAAAGGGGTAGATAGAATAAAACAAACTTAAGTTGTAAAGAGAAAGATCTGTTGTCATCTGGGAAACAGATATCCCGTAAGGATCGACAAGATCGTGACGTCGGCCTAAAAACTTCTGTAGTGATGACTTTAAGTTTTTGGTAACGTACCCCTGTTTAAGTAGTCTATTTGTAAGCAACTGGGCTCTATCAAGGAAGTCGCTATATCGACCACAAGCCCTTGAAAAGCGAATGAGTTGTGAGATGTAAACTCCATATGCTGGTGCTTTTTGAATGTTGCCACAAAGAAAAGGGAAGTTTACTATTGGAAAAGTGAAGTCATCGCGTTTGTCATACAACCTAGTTTGTAATGTACCTCGGTTGTCAATTTCAAGATAAAGGTCAAGGAACGAGGCCGTTGTTGAAGTATCTGTAGTATCCTTAATATCAAGCTCTTTTGGATAAATGAGATGAAGAAAATCACCAAAGCGAGGGTTGTTTAGTGATAAAATATCATCTAAGTTCGTTAATCCAACTTATTTCCAGTATGTTTGTTGTATACAAGAACCAATTTAATTTAATTTTCATATAATGGCGCAATTGAGCAAAATTTGATGCAATGGAAGAATTTATTACAAAATAAATAATTGCACATCACTGTCTCTATCAGTTTTTAAACATCTTTGAGTTGACATTTTATCTGCATTGGATAGACATAGGTTGTATGACTGCCAGTAACTTCGGTTTTCAGTTATTTAACAGGTATTTGTTTTATTCAAGGACATGATAGGATGTAGAGCCATCTAGTCACTCTCATAAGTCTTATGAATTTTTTCTCCAATATTTTCTTTTTCCTCATTCCCTTCTTTATTGCCTTCAGAACGTAAAAACTATCAGACTTCCGCAACTTTTGACGTATCTTTAATGCTGAAGATGGTGTCAAATACAGACCAGTTTGATTATCATATCCTGTTACTTTTTTACAATCTCAATCAACGTGTCCCAAATGTCAACACCCTTGATGTCATTAACTAAGGTTTTCACCTCAGCAATGAGACGACCAAGCTCTCTTAATTTTTGGGAAATGTATTTTGTGCGGTTCCTTCCCATGTTTATCATACTTATGACCTTGCTCAAGTCAAGATTGATCAAGTCTGCTAAATTAACTGTTGAAAGTTACCACACATTTTCATAATGAGTTGATGTTGGAAGCACAAAAACATCTTGATAAGTATTCGCATTTCATTCAAGCTAAAGATTGTCAGGGGATGTAGATAAAACCTTAGAAGCAAAATATTACATTCGTATAACATACATTAATCTACCACCCCTTTTCTGTTTTTTATTTGTTTTGTTTTGTATTGTTTTTTTTTGTATATCTGTTAAGTGCCATATCAAAAACGACTTGCCTGATTTAGTGCATTACTGTAAAATAAATCTACATCAAAATTCTGCATTCCATACAGATCAGTACATTTTGTGTATTTTTCCATGCCGTATAATAGTTTTAAGAAATTATTATTCATCAGTTGAAAAGACTTGTCTTGTAACTGCTCGTGTGAAAGGAAAAGACTTAAGTATTTAATTCAACATTCATCTGTAGTCTTCAGCTCCCAAGTTTTGTATAAATGTCATTTTCAATTTATACGTGTCCATTCGAGATGGCTTAACTTCACATGTAAAGGGTAGAGGTTAAATATAAATGTCGATTTGAAACTTATCTGTAGGCCTCAGCTCAAATGTTTGCATAAATGGCTTATTTTCTAAATGCAAGTTCAATCAAAGGTACTCAAACTGAATGAATGAAGGATATAGGTCATTCATGTGTAGTCCTTTGCTTCAGTGTTTTGTTATATTAGCATATGCAATGAAATACAAAAGAAATATGTTCAAGTCAAATTCTAATTTTCTGCATTTTTCTTCAAGCGTTCCTTCATTAACAAAGTAATGGTCAGGGTGGGTATTACCTTCATTTAAAAGGTAATAATCAGGGAAAATACTACCGTGATTTCAGGATGGATATTTCTACCAATGCCAAAGTAATGATCAGTCTAGATTTTTCCACCATTAGCCAAGTAATGATCAGGGTGGATATTTCCACTATTGTCAAAGTAATGATCAAGATGGGTACAACCTTATTTAGCAATGTAATGGTCAGGGTGAATACTACCTTAATTAACAAAGTAATGACCAGGATGGATATTTCCAACGTTAATTAAGTAATGATAAGGGTGGATAACCATTAACAGAGTAATGGTCACGGTGGATATTTCCATCAATTACAGCGTAATGATCAGTATGGATTCATTAACAATGTAATGGTCAAGGAGAACACCCTGCTTTAATATTTTCCAGTCGCTAGCTCATTTAATTTGTTCGCAGTTGTTGTTTGTCCCTACTGTTGATCCGGTACAATCTAATAGGCAACTCTTGAGTCGTCTTGCAAAGTACTAGTACTGAATAAATCTGGGGTGATCTGAATATTTGATACAAAATTCCTGAGGTTTGTCCTCATTCCTCAAAGTCGGAATCGCGCACATTGATAAGTCCAGTGTCATTGTCAAATAGGTCTTTAAGAGTTGTTCTAATCGATGTGTTAACTCCAACTTTGTTCGAAAGGTACCTGGCTTCGTTGTCTTTTAAATGTTTAGTGCATAGAATTCTTGCTGCGGATAAAAATACGCTGTCCAGAGCCTTCGTCAACGCCTGCCAATCGTCACTTTCTATACAGTCTCGGGGTTTTGGCTTATATCATTTTCGGGATCCCGAAGTAAAATTTTGGCACTCGGTATTGTAAATGTTGCAATGGCGGCCTTTACATGAGAATGAAGTGCATGGTTTGTTTTGAATAATGCATCAAAATGCGGAAACATAGGTCCTAACATGATTGGATGATCTTTTCTTTCCTTATGTCTGACCCGTTTGTTTTTAAAAACAATAGCTGTAACGAAGCATGAACTTAAGTTGAAAGTTCTGTCAATACCAACAGGTCCATTTTCTGCTTTTAAATGATTCATGAACTCTTTTACCTGGTTTTCATTGTAGAGGAAATAATCCGGGACTTTGCTTTTCAGCTGAATGGATCCTTGAAGAAGTTCATGTTCATTGTTTTAGAAAGCATCGACAGCACATCGTCTGCTACATTTAATTTATTCGATGGGTCTTTCTTCTTGTTCTCATACTATTTCTTGTTACGGATTTGCTGCTATCTCGAGGTGCGGTGAACTAATTTGTGGCCAGATCGGCGTATATTTTCTTTTTCGGCTTTATTTTCAAGTCTTTTGCAATACTTTCGAGGGTAACGGGATTGGTGAGAATATATTCTTCATTACTTGATGATTTTCCATGCACTGACAACATATCGGGATAATTTCCTTGGTATTCTACAATGGCTTTCGTTTCATGTCGCTTGTATTCGAGTGGCAGTTGGCTTAACCATGTTACTCTCTTCGTGTATTTTTTTTTCTCATGGTAACTAAGGAGTCTTTGGAAGATTGTGTGTTTCTTCTTCTTTTTAAACTATTGCTACGCAATATTCATTGTAACGAAAAGAGAAATTTCAAATTTCCTGCTGTAAATAGAAAACTTGTCTCCACTGTCTTTCCCGACGAGCTTTCCCAGACACCACAATCATCAATGAATATACTCTTTTTATTTTCCATTCTTCTTTCGTGATTTCTGCAATTGTCTTCTATGAAAAATATGTCTTCTTTTATTCCATGGAGTACAAAGGTATTCACTTCCATTTCATTTGATGTTAATATTTCTAATACATCTTCAGGTGACATTCTTTTGCCTGCATCTAGCTTATATCCACAAATATGAAAAAGAAAGGAAATGGGTTAAATGTCAAGGAGACAACATCCAATAGCCAGGTTAAAACGACCCAAAACAATGCATCTAGGGGTCATCCTAGATGAAGAACAACAATAAAAGCGTTGTTCCTTTGCTTGCTTTTTACCATGTATTTGTAGAGACTTTGTCTCATGTGCATTTACTCCAGATCCTTTTATTCATCACCGTACGGTCTTCAACACAGTGAGGAACCTCACACCATGTAGCAAGCCCTAAATGGCCCCCAAAAAGGTAAAAAAGTGAATAAATCAATGGAAACAAACCACATCCAATAGCCCAAATATCAAGAAACTAAAATTTTATAAAAAGATAAGGACAAACCAATGACCAACATATTCCTGACTTGGGACAGGCGCAAAATTGCGGTGGGGTTAAACTCGTTTTCTATGATCCAAACCCTCCCCTATGTGTGATGAATGGCTAAAAATAAATACACAAGAAGACTCACAGTAAAAATCAAACTAGAAAAAAGTCCTACTTATCAAGACGAGTACCCTTACAATGAAGTACAAAAAACATGACGACAATACACACAGGTACTGACAGGACAAATGCTCGCAGTTACTGACAGCTAGCTAAGGACATAATTTCCAAATATGTTCATTCTCCTTTACTTCCTCACATCACTTACGTCTAATTTGTTATCTTCAAACGGAGTTTCCTCTTTTTCCAAACAGGGGTCAGTGAGTGAGATTTTTTAATAGTCGTCGTCACGATTTCCACCAGGACTGGATGGTTTTGACCCGGCACCTGAATCGGTTTTCAGGGGCTTCGGCTACAGAGCTGCCGGGCGCGTCCCCAGGTGGTGGATAGGGGAATGCCCTGTCTATGCGGGGTAGTCAGGTCATAATACGGAAAGCCTGACCGCGAACCATTGTAGCCAAACTGTGTGGAGAAACGCCACGCTCCATGCAGTATAAAGACCCCTTCTATATTTCTCTAAAGAGAGCAGACGCACTGGGTGTCGTATGCAAGGCTAAATTTCCTGCCCCTACCCATTTCTCCCCTTTTCCAGTGGCAATCAAAAGTCGTTACCCCGGTTTTCCCTTCCACCTTTATTTCTTTCTTCTTTTACTTACAATTTGTGTTAATTGATTAACCTGTTCTCGTCCTGATATAGCTGAAATATTGCTCATTGGACGTTAAACTCTAACTAATCAATCAATCAATCGATGGTTTTGATTTTGAGTAATTTTGGTCTTCTTATAAAAGCTGTTCTTTTGTAGACATGGGCCTTAAACACCCTTGTTCTACTGTATGTAGAACCTTTGTCTGCCACTTCAAAGTCTGTTTAAATTTCAACCACCGATGTATCTAGTCCGACTGTGTGTTGTTGTAAAGATTCTGATGAAAATTTATGAGGAGACCTTGAGCAAACTGGTGAAAAGCTCAAATGGTTGACTACAAACAATTGGCACAAAATGTTTCGGTATCCAGTGACGTTTATATTCCACCAACTATTGGCGATCTTGTCCACATAATGATAATTTGGGGTGATGGATCTGCTTCTTTCTATTATAAAAAATCAGAATCTTTTTAATCAAAGTACCAAAAACTATTGATGATGATGATATGATAAGATATTTATTTTTATCGGTAATTTGTATGAATTTCCTTTGATCTACAGAGACTGATATTCTCAGTATCACCGAACTGGACACTATCACGAAAATATCGGGTCACTGTGAAGGCGTCACGTGCGGGTTGCTAAGCTGACGTCATGTTCTGTACTCTTTGTCGTGTTCATACGCATAAGACGTTGAATGAAGAATGCGTTTAAATTATTGCAATAAACAATAGATTAATTATGCTTAAATAGAAATTTCAGCTCATTACAGTTTGTTTTAGAGTTCTGTTTATTATTTTGTGAATTACCGATAAAAGATGACTTTATCACGGCGTAACGCATCAAGCTCGCCCTAACGGGCTCACTTGATACTGGTCGCGATAAAGTCCGTATCAAAAACAAAATGTCCTATATTCCATATTGACATAATATCAAATAACACATATGTACATAAACATGACATAATAGACAAGACATTACATGGAATTATAAAATCTTACAGTCGTAAAAAGTAAAATAATTGAAATATTAAAAGATGGTTGCGATTGAATACGATTTTCAAAAAGTTTAATGGTACATATGTATATATATGCAAATGGCATTCTGATATTACATCGGGGATGACCCACGAAAGCGCTAAAGCTTATCTCCAGTGGGGTCCACAAATACGTTTTCACATACAATAAAAAGTAAGAAACAATAAGCTAATTTCATATCGAGCTTTATATAAAATTCTGAATAACAAATCCGACAAATACTGTTTTATAAGTAATGAAAATCAACTGATATAACAATTTTGATATTCGGATTTTAGCTTATCAAAAAGAAAATCTTTGACACCTTTTTAAAAACTTTCATGATTGTCAATGGCTTTCAAAGTAGCAGGTAAACTGTTCCAATCTTTGATTGCTGTGTAATAAAAAGTATTTGTAGCCATGCCCTGAACAGGTAAAATGAAATATCTAAACTTTTATTTTTTCTAAATTTTCCTTAAAACTTGTGATTTACACCTTGTGGATATCTCTGTTCTTTCTGATGGCTTTGGTTTTGATCCAGTTTTGTACTTTTGTTCTGTAATCAGGGTTTTCCGCCTTACAATTTGATTTGAATTGCACTAAAGAGACATAAGTTGTGGTAATGGTCATCCGTAGCAACTTGGTATTTTGTTAGCTATGCCATTTGAAAATTAATAGGATTTTAAATAAATGTGATATTTGTTATAAAAATTTAAATGAAAACATGATAGGTTGTTTTTGAGATATAAATAATTGAAATTTTTGCGGGAAAGTTAACTCCTCGGATTTTTCCATTTACATTAGCCAAGTTTGAATATGAATGAATGTGACAGAATAAATAATATCTGATACAATTTTTGATAAGTATTTTTATATAACTGTTAAATGACTGACGTATTATGATATATTGGTGTTTAAATGACCGTCTGTCTGTCCGTGTATATGTTCAACGGTGCTCACCTTGATAATTGTATGTCTCATTTAGTATAGGTATTTGTAATCATGACTTGACGATCTTATTGTAAAATTGTTAGAATTTATTCGGCAATTATAAGGGATTTTTTGTATGTCGCATTCTGACTTGATAACCATTTATCCAATTCCCTTCAATCTTTATAAAGGTAATGAATAAGATGGTCTGAAGATTTGTGTAGCTATTTAATAAAGTTTTATGAAATGAATTTTGGGCCCAGGTTTTTCAAAATGGTTGCTGTTGCTATAGAAACTGAAAAAGGAAGGAAAGTTGAAAGTGCTTAAAATTGGATGAAAGTTTTCAGAAAGGTTGCTTGCCCCCTATAGAAATGATTTAAAGGATCACTACATGATTGCTGTTTAAAATTGTGAAAGAGAGATAATTCAGCTTTGTATATTTTATGGGAAAAGGGGGAGTTATATTATCTTTTAATACTTGTAGTGTGTCCACACTTATACTATGTTCATATCTGTATTATGTCAACATACACTAATATTTGAACATACCAAATTGATTTATGGTTTAGTGGGAGGGGTCATAATTGGTGGTTGCCAATCGTCGACAGCTCTAGTTTATTACAATTATTTTAGATAACCTGAAATATTTTTTCAAATACAGAGGCTTCATTGTTTCTATTTGTAAAGAAATAGATGTAAATCTGATAAAATATTATCAAAATATTGTAGACATCCTTCATAACCAATTTGCCTAATTACCAATCAAAATACTATCATATGTTAAGTTTTGAAATATTGTAACATGCTAGGGTCAAGATTACAAGGTCAAAAATTTTGGTATCTCTTGAAAGGAATACACACGCAATATATGAATTTACTATTTACTATTCAAAAAAATATAGCCAATGTTAAAGTTTTTTGTGGAGAAACAAACAGACAGACAGATAGTCAGACCAAAAACTATATGCCCTCTGAATCTTCGATTCTTGAACGGCATAAAAAGTATTGAAAATAAATTTATACTTACATGACATTTATATGACGTCACTATTTGGATTTGTTTATTTATTTGTTCTTTTTCTTTGTCTTTTTCTAGTTGTTTAACTAGATTCTAAATGTTGTACATGTACTGGAATGACTTTATTAGAATTTAACTACCTTTAATTAACTATTCAATATTTAAAAAAAAAAAAATATTATTTATTTTACTTAACTAATATTTATGAAAAAAATGAAAGGATAAAGTTTAAACCTAGAATCATTGTTATTCATATCCAGCATTAAAGCTAAATTTTAAATTTGAGAAATTCCTATTTTGGTTGTATGCACTTTTATAAATACAAATGTACATGTACTGGAATGACTTTATTAGAATTTAACTACCTTTAATTAACTATTCAATATTTTAAAAAAAAATTATTATTTATTTTACTTAAAATAGGTAAGCACACTAATATTTATGACAAAATGAAAGGATAAAGTTTAAACCTAGAATCATTGTTATTCATATCCAGCATTAAAGCTAAATTTTAAATTTGAGAAATTCCTATTTTGGTTGTATGCACTTTTATAAATACAAACACTGCAGTTGAAATAGGGATTAACACTATGAACAGAAAAAGTACTGTACATACCAAGGACAGTCTTTTTCTTACTGTCATAAACTGTATGTGTTATAATAAAAAAAACCAACTTTGTAACACTTAATTTATATGAAAACTGAGAATTCTTATATGATTTGTTATGTATTTCAAAGAGTAACCTCTTGTCAGTATTTTACTAGATTTCGAACTTTATTTTGATAAGGGTTATGTCTCGTACTCATTTACATTACACCTAAGTCTATATACAGATGATCATAGCTGAGTTGTACAGTATAAATTAAATGTTTTTTTTTATAGCAATCGGTTGATTTGAATGATTTGTGATAATTGCCGTCACATGTAAACATTAAATTCAATCCTGATACCCATAAAAAAATCAACAGATATTGTTCTGATTTTAGCTTCCCTAGTTTCCTCTATCATAGAAGGGGTAATTTGTTTAGTGAGAAGACTTCTTAGGAAACCTAGACATGCTACAAACGAAGATCCTAATTATGTCTCTGAAATTAACATGTCGTATAACAATGAATGTGCAATTTCATGTCATATGAGGATATCAATGCACTACCAATTATTTTAGCATTTTACTTAAAAATTATGGTGAATTTCCTGGAGGAACATTTGTATATTAATATATGTTAATGTTCTAGGAAATATGCCGTAATATCTTTAAAAATTACTATCAATTTTGAGAAAAGTTGCAAGACATAGGTATTTCTCTCCATAGCATTAGCTGCAACGCGTAAAAATAGTGTACAAGAAGATCAGTTAAAGATGGTGATGTTTACATTTGTGTTGGTCTGTTTATGCATGTGTTATGTAGATGGTAGGGATGTTTTAACATGTCCTATGTTAGATGAGGAGACCCTTGACTGTTCCTCAAAGTATCCCGAGATCTTTACGGGGAGCTTTCTGGAAACACCCGAAATAGATCGTGTGATTTTTTTTCACAAATTTCAGACATTGTACAAATTGACAAAGTGCTCTTCGCTTCCACAACCAGACTGGTGCTTATGATTTCCAACAGTGAAATTTGTGGTTGGAAATTCAAAGATGTAGAAATGGTAGTCAACAGAGTTGACTGTTACACACTGGTAAGACAATCTTAGAATACTATAAAAAATACCCCCCCCCAACCACACACTGACATCCATACTTCCTTCACACACCTGCTCGAGCTAACATAAAAAATCAGAGGATGTCGAAAACAGATAACAGACTTTATTTCCAATTAAGGGTCCTCGAGGGATTGAAAATCGACATATTTATATGATTTGTAAATAATTGATATCCATGTATAAAATCAAATTTAAAATATGCCAAACATCAGTTGTAAAGCCTCTGTTCATAGCATACACTAACTATGTACTATCTATTAAACTGGAAGGTAATTAGATAAAAATTTACACATGTTTACTATAATGGTGTTATGTTATTCTCCATGGTCATTAATCATATCATTTTATCTTTTGTTACTAGACAGCTATTTAAAATTTGGACATTGAGTGTAAATATTTTTTAAAAAGAGATTCTCTTATAATTGTTAAAAGAACACTCAAACGGGAAATGTGTTTCATCTTCAATATTGTCAGAGAAACATTTCTTCCCAAGAAGAATTGCATCATTCGTCCACTTTCAGCTTTCTATATATTTTATCCATGAAATAATAAAGATACTTCACCCCCCTAAAACAATATGATACTTACATCTTCAAATCCATCCTGTTTAATACTTTTATTGATGTCAGCCATGATTTGATCTGTATCATATGCATTGCTACCTCGTGCTCCATCCCCACATGATATTTAAACATGATGGGTGCACACAGGCACCCCCACATGAGGACGATGTCCTCATTGATAATGGTGCCATTTGTGTCATGTCTGGTTCATTGCTAAGGGCTCTGGGAGCCACCAGTCTCTTTTTTTGTGATTCTCATTTTCATTGGTTAAATCAATAACCATTTTCAGTTCTTCTGTTCTCGTCTTGATATAGCTGAAATATTGCTGAGTAGACGTTAAACAATATTCAATCAATCAATCAATCGTTGTTGTTCTTTTCTTCTCTGTAACTTACATTGCATATTTTTTTTCAAATGATATATTTGGATGGCATTAATAATGGAAATAAATACAAACTTACGTATTAGGTGTTTCTTTAAATAAACTCTTTTCCATTGTCTTCAGTTCTTTTGTTGAGAGTCTACAAGTAAAACAAGTGCATATCGTAAAAGTGCAAGTGTATTTTTCATTCCTCTGCGTAGGATGACCAAATTTCTAAGTTGCTGTTTAATCTGTAATAATTGCTTACTATTGTATTTGAGGGTTGTGGAAATCTTAGCCCAGTTACAGGTGAATACCCAGCATACCCTGAAAATCAATGGTCCATGCCGGTCAGCTAAAAAGAATTTTTCACTATTTGTCAAGTTTGTGGAAACTAATTTGTACTTGGAATTACGTAACATGTTTACCGCTGTTGATTAAACCAGAGACATATAATTACAGAGATTGGCAGCTCTACTATCACCCAATATTAATCACAACAAATATGATACGGCCACATCAGAACATCTTAAACTACTTTTGATTTGTTTGACATATATCTAAACAGAAAAGTGAATTGGCTTCCTGAATTATTTTACAGTGGTGTTTCGAAAAATTGAATTAGAAATATTGATTAATAAAAGATATTTGAAAATAAAGCAAAGACTGATGACGAAGATCGTGATGTGCCTTGTTTACTTTTGAAACTCCTCTTTTATTTCCGTGATTACAACTCCCTAGTTATTTAAACCGGAAAGTATTTTAACATGTTAGTTGTGTTTAGATAGTTATATTATGACATTTTTATACATTATCGAAATATTGGCGATTTGTGTTTGTGAAGTGGAAGTTTTATCGAAGTTTCGATGGCGTTGTGATTTCTCGAGAATTCGTCAAGTTGCCAATCTGTTTAATTTATATGTCTCTGATTAAACTATTCCATGGCGAATGGTGGAAACTGTGTTTATCAGAGATGACTTAACTACATGTGCTGCATCAAAATTGTGAATCTTTAAACGATTGAATATACCTTAAAAGTTAATTATTATTAGAACTATACAAAGGCAACTCGAGAAAGGTCCTAATGATAATTCAAGCCTTATACTAACTGGAATTTTTACCAAAACGTTCAAGCAATTTTTCATTTTATATGTTATCTGCATGTCATGCATGCATTTAGACAAGTGCTATTATCTTTATATAACGTTTTAAATATATTTTACTACTGAAAGTATGTGATTATATCTAGATTAATTGATCTTCTAATAATTATATTGTCATAAGTAACATCCGGTAAGGCAACAAAAACTAATGAAATACGTACATGAAATTGTCTTTGGGTTTGTTAAAAAAATTATCTTGGAAGAAACTTTTAATAGTAGTTGACGGTGGACACATCGTATTCGTGCAAATACTTTTCTACTAGTTAAGGAATTTATTAGATTTGGGAAAGTTGCCTAAATATACAATAAGAATCTACTAAGATGATCACATATAAAGATCTAGCTTGATTCAAGACTAAACCACTCTCCTAGTTAACAATACTTTACCTTGGCTTGTTGGACTCTACTTTTCATACAGTAGATAGTTTCGTGAATTTGGAAGGTGTTTCTGTGATCTGTGGCTGCAGTTTCTCGAGTTGTAGTTTTTGCTTCTCCGTCAGATGTCCTGGCCTGTTCTTTTACAGGAGTCGGGAATACTTTTGATGGGAGTTTTTCTGAGGAATGGTGTTTTAGTGGTGGTTTGTCTGTGAGTGGCTCTGTTTTTTCAAATTTCTAAAAAATTTCACTATAACCAAAACATTTCAAACGTGGACTGTTGTGGTCTTTTACAATGAAGGGAACATCACATTGCTCATATTCATCGTGTACATCCACACAAATGGGGTTTATTATTTATTTGCAGATCCCATTTGGCCTGCCATAACTTTAAAATGTATTTAACGATTAAAGGCTTCATGTCAGTGTAGGGTACTGGACAATCCGCCATCTCGTCATCTAGTGCATCATTGGCTTCCTGATCAGCAACTGTGTTTCCATACATCCCCACATGACTAGGGATCCAAACATAAATGACTTCCTTGCCTAATGCTACAAGTGATTTGTAGAATTCGGCTATTTTCAAATAATTGGGTGTTTTGTTTTTCGACTTTCAATTGCCAATAGGCAAGAAAGTGAATCGGAACAAATCATGAATTTATTTGATTGCGATAAAGCTAAAAATTTAAGTGCTGAGTAAATAGCGTAAGCTTCAGCAGTAAATATGGAACTAGAGGATGGTAATCGGAGAGTTGCTGCACGATCTCCAAAAACGGCTGCAGAAGCCACTCTGTCTCCATCCTTAGAGCCATCTGTGTAAAGGACAAGGTATGATAAGCAATAGTAAGTTCCCTCATTTTGCCATTTTATTAGATATCGTTCATGCACATTAAATTTATATATGTGAAATCGTCAAGGGTGGGGAATTTAGCCTTGTAGCGGATCACCTACGGACCACCCCAAAAAGAGCTTGCTACAAGGGTTCTTTAACGTGCAGGAAGCGTGGCATTTCTTCCAACACGTGGACCTGAGTTTACATCCCATCCGAAAGATGGGTTGTGTATTTATTAATCCCGCACAACCACGGAATGGGTCCTATTNCCCGCAAGCCGGAGATACTAGGTCCTATTTCTATATCCCGGGGTTCCCTCGGGGTCCTCTGTTAGGAAGACTCATACTCCAAGCTCAGAGGATGCTGCGGGCCTATTCATAAGCCGGGACCGCGCACGGCGCGTTATATTTTAAAAAATAAAATTTGGATGATACCATCTTTATATAGTAAGTTTTTTTTTCTCATCATATGTAAAGATATTATTGTCGTTCGATACATTTTACAAAGTTTATATGTTACCTGTCTCTCTGTTTAAATAAACGAATGTCTTTGGTGTTAGATTCTGTACAGTTAACGACATTTCTCTGTTAAACTGTATACAGAGTACGTAGTTATTGAGAGGTGCTCCGAGTAGTGGAGTAATTCACCGGTACATAACTGGGATCTTTTCTTATGGTACAAGCTCTATTGTAAATAATTTTATTTCACTTCTTTCAAATCAATCAATCTCCGTAGTCGAACGGGAGTAGGGGACGGGATAAATGGGGGCGAAATAATAAGGGACGACATACGAAATTTTGTGAAACACTATGTCATGATGCAATGCAATATTTTCCAAAACAGCATCTGCATAAATCGATCGTGTTATTTTCATCATGTTATAATTGTTTTTATTATGTAATACGTTAACACAGTCTGTTCTGATTACAAACAGAGAATGTAAATCCATAACAAATATGAACTTCAAGATTGTAGAGCTGAATTGTAGATTTCGTAGTGGACAGAAGTACGATTTTATAGGGACTGAGACAGAGCAAGATGTTGAGATGATCATATTCAGCTTTTTTTTTACATAAAGTTCAACTTTTAATGTGAGAATAACAGGAAATTTGGAGAGAATCATCATTGATACAGGCAACCCAGTCAGTGTATGCAATATGATAAATAGATCTGCCGAAGTCAAAGTACTAGTCAACAGAATACCTTGTGTAGATGTATGTATTTTCATGAAATTGAAACGGTGTCCAACAAATTACTCTCGCTCGTCATTGAATGAATAAAATAAAACACAAATGTTGACCAGATATGTACCATATACAACAAGTCCAAAAGTTGAGGAAAAAGGAGGAAGGGGTCCAAAATTTAGAACATGAGACAATGAAAAAAGAAACGAGTTCACACATTGTTAAAGTATATATCAACAAAGTCATTTTCTTTTTTGCTCTTCATATAAACCACGTTAATTTTTTTTAATCTAATTAACTGTTATATAATTTTTTTTTTGAAAATTGTCGTTTTTAAGAAGTGCATAGTAGAAAATTTCTTTGCTGTTTAACTATATAACAGCACAGTCACAACAAATCACCCTGACAGATTTAATGGTGTCAACCGTAGTACTCATTAATATATGATATTCTCTTTTCTTAAAGGTATATCAGTATAGTGCATTTTTCACAAGTCAGATATGTACGAGCTTTAATGATGTGCAACTACTCTTGTTTTAGGATGTAGAAAAATAATATTATTTATTTTGAGATATGTAGTAACTCTAAGATGAGGAACTACAGTGTAAACTTTTTATCTCGCACATATCTAACCTATACATAAGTGTACATGTATTGATTTATTTAAGGTAATTAAAAAACAATATTTTAATATGGATATATCTGCAGCGAGTTAATTATAATTTAAATATTTATTTTGTAACAGACAACTGCTTAAAGTTCACAGATTGATGATGATGATGATAGTTCCACACATCAAAATATGGGTACACCAAATGATGACAGAGATTCAGTAGTACAGGTATTTCATTGATAATCGCTGTCTTTTACGAACCTGGAAAAATATGATTTGGATAACAATATAAAAATATCAGGGTAGTATATTATAATTAATATATGCATTAATCCAAGTGAACGTGTTGTTGAAGGCTTCACGGTGACTTCATGATGATGAACAGTAATAGAAGCGGAACCACAGTAACTTCAAGATGATGAACAGTGATAGAAGCGTTGTTCCGTTTCTTTGTTTTATCATGTATTTGCACATACTTTCTTTTGTGTACATTTACTCCATATCCCTTCATTACTTATATACACTATATAGAATAGATATGTATAATATGTAGTTGTTAAGAAATGGTTAGTTGTTTCATACATCAATCTTGTCTCGTGTACATTTACTCCATATCCCTTCATTACTTATATACACTATGTAGAATAGATATGTGTAATATGTAGTTGTTAAGAAATGGTTAGTTGTTTCATACATCAATCTTGTCTCGTGTACATTTACTATATATCCTCTCGCTTTATTCACTGTTAGTTAAATTGAAAAATAAATATGAAGGAGTATTATGTGTGCAATACTTTTTTAAAATAATTTAACACTGACTGAACCAACACCTATTTTACCTCCTTTCGACAGAGAAACATTTAGACAAAATAAAGTATCCACGATTTATCGAAATGTTGTTGTCAGAATTATATTTAATTTTGTTTTAAATGTATTATAAATCGAGAAAAATAAATACACACCTTAGTTGAATTTTCCAAAAGGGACGGAAGATCTTCGGAATCCCATATTGGACTTGGTGTGGAATTCTCTTTCTGCTGTCACTCCCCCTTCTTGTGCTAGGTGAGGGGGGAGTTACTTTTTGTTCCACTATTTTCAGTACTAGTAGTTGCTTGAACAGCAGCGTCCTCATATCGTTTGACTCCAAAGCTCCAATAATAGGTTTTTCTACAATACAAATATATGAATTATGTTATTATTTTTACAGGATGATCAAAAGACTCTGAAGACAGATACTTCTAGCTGGTTACCAGGAGTGTTGAGTTGTTGAGGTAAAACATTCATTCTACTAAATCTTGCTGATTTCAAGATGAAGAATAACAATAAAAATTTTTGTAGAGACTTTGTCTCATGTACATTTACTACATATCCTTTCAGTTTTTACTAAACTTTTATAATATTGTAATCTTAATACATATTTGAAAAAAACAAACATTTAATTATTTGAATTTAACTGTGTATTAACTAATACCCTGAAGAAAATAATAATAAAAAACAACTTTGTAACACTTAATTTATATGAAAACTGAGAATTCTAATATGATTTGTTATGTATTTCAAAGAGTAACCTCTTGTCAGTATTTAGATTTATTTGATTTACTAGATTTCGAACTTTATTTTGATAAGGGTTATGTCTCGTACTCATTTACATTACACCTAAGTCTATATACAGATGATCATAGCTGAGTTGTACAGTATAAATTAAATGTTTTTTTTTATAGCAATCGGTTGATTTGAATGATTTGTGATAATTGCCGTCACATGTAAACATTAAATCCCAATCCTGATACCCATAAAAAATCAACAGATATTGTTCTGATTTTAGCTTCCTAGGAAGGGGTAATTTGTTTAGTGAGAAGACTTCTGAGGAAACCTAGACATGCTACACCCGAAGATCCTAATTATGTCCCTGAAATTAACATGTCGTATAACAATGAATGTGCAATTTCATGTCATATGAGGATATCAATGCACTACCAATTATTTTAGCATTTTACTTAAAAATTATGGTGAATTTCCTGGATGAATATTTGTATATTAATATATGTTAATGTTCTAGGAAATATGCCGTAATATCTTTAAAAATTACTATCAATTTTGAGAAAAGTTGCAAGACATAGGTATTTCTCTCCATAGCATTAGCTGCAACGCTTAAAAATAGTGTACAAGAAGATCAGTTAAAGATGGTGATGTTTACATTTGTGTTGGTCTGTTTATGCATGTGTTATGTAGATGGTAGGGATGTTTTAACATGTCCTATGTTAGATGAGGAGACCCTTGACTGTTCCTCAAAGTATCCCGAGATCTTTACGGGGAGCTTTCTGGAAACACCCGAAATAGATCGTGTGATTTTTTTTTCACAAATTTCAGACATTGTACAAATTGACAAAGTGCTCTTCGCTTCCACAACCAGACTGGTGCTTATGATTTCCAACAGTGAAATTTGTGGTTGGAAATTCAAAGATGTAGAAATGGTATTCAACGGAGTTGACTGTTACACACTGGTAAGACAATCTTAGAATACTATAAAAAATACCCCCCCCCCCAACCACACACTGACATCCATACTTCCTTCACACACCTGCTCGAGCTAACATAAAAACTCAGAGGATGTCGAAAACAGATAACAGATTTTATTTCCAATTAAGGGTCCTCGAGGGATTGAAAATCGACATATTTATATGATTTGTAAATAATTGATATCCATGTATAAAATCAAATATAAAATATGCCAAACATCAGTTGTAAAGCCTCAGTTCATAGCATACACTAACTATGTACTATCTATTAAACTGGAAGGTAATTAGATAAAAATTTACACATGTTTACTATAATGGTGTTATGTTATTCTCCATGGTCATTAATCATATCATTTTATCTTTTGTTACTAGACAGATATTTAAAATTTGGACATTGAGTGTAAATATTTTTTTAAAAGAGATTCTCTTATAATTGTTAAAAGAACACTCAAACGGGAAATGTGTTTCATCTTCAATATTGTCATAGAAACATTTCTTCCAAAGAAGAATTGCATCATTCGTCCACTTTCAGCTTTCTATATATTTTATCCATGAAATAATAAAGATACTTCACCCCCCCCTAAAACAATATGATACTTACATCTTCAAATCCATCCTGTTTAATACTTTTATTGATGTCAGCCATGATTTGATCTGTATCATATGCATTGCTACCTCGTGCTCCACCCCAACATGATATTTAAACATGATGGGTGCACACAGGCACCCCCACATGAGGACGATGTCCTCATTGATGATGGTGCCATTTGTGTCATGTCTGGTTCATTGCTAAAGGCTCTGGGAGCCACCAGTCTCTTTTTTTGTGATTCTCATTTTCATTGGTTAAATCAATAACGATTTTCAGTTCTTCTCGTTGTTGTTGTTGTTTTCTTCTCTGTAACTTACATTGCATATTTTATTTTCAAATGATATATTTGGATGGCATTAACAATGGAAATAAATACAAACTTACGTATTAGGTGTTTCTTTAAATAAACTCTTTTCCATTGTCTTCAGTTCTTTTGTTGAGAGTCTACAAGTAAAACAAGTGCATATCGTAAAAGTGCAAGTGTATTTTTCATTCCTCTGTGTAGGATGACCAAATTTCTAAGTTGCTGTTTAATCTGTAATAATTTCTTACTATTGTATTTGAGGGTTGTCGAAATCTTAGCCCAGTTACAGGTGAATACCCAGCATACCCTGAAAATCAATGGTCCATGCCGGTCAGCTAAAAAGAATTTTTCACTATTTGTCAAGTTTGTGGAAACTAATTTGTACTTGGAATTACGTAACATGTTTACTGCTGTTGATTAAACCAGAGACATATAATTACAGAGATTGGCAGCTCTACTATCACCCAATATTAATCACAACAAATATGATACGGCCACATCAGAACATCTTAAACTACTTTTGATTTGTTTGACACATATCTAAACAGAAAGGTGAATTGGCTTCCTGAATTATTTTACAGTGGTGTTTCGAAAATTTGAATTAGAAATATTGATTAATAAAAGATATTTGAAAATAAAGCAAAGACTGATGACGAAGATCGTGATGTGCCTTGTTTACTTTTGAAACTCCTCTTTCATTTCCGTGATTACAACTCCCTAGTTATTTAAACCGGAAAGTATTTTAACATGTTGGTTGTGTTTAGATAGTTATATTATGACATTTTCATACATTATCGAGATATTGGCGATTTGTGTTTGTGTAGTGGAAGTTTTATCGAAGTTTCGATGGCGTTGTGATTTCTCGAGAATTCGTCAAGTTGCCAATCTCTTTAATTTATATGTCTCTGATTAAACTATTCCATGGCAAATGGTGGAAACTGTGTTTATCAGAGATGACTTAACTACCTGTGCTGCATCAAAATTGTGAATCTTTAAACGATTGAATATACCTTAAAAGTTAATTATTATTAGAACTATACAAAGGCAACTCGAGAAAGGTCTAAATGATAATTCAAGCCTTATACTAACTGGAATTTTTACCAAAACGTTCAAGGAATTTTTCATTTTATATGTTATCTGCATGTCATGCATGCATTTAGACAAGGGCTTTTATCTTTATATAACGTTTTAAATATATTTGACTACTGAAAGTATGTGATTATATCTAGAGATAGGACTTCTAATAATTATATTGTCATAAGTAACATCCGGTAAGGCAACAAAAACTAATAAAATAGAATCGTATTCGTGCAAATACTTTTCCACTAGTTAATTTCCACTAGTTAAGGAATTTATCAGATTTAGG
>MJUU01067370.1:2039-17640 GCA_002080025.1 Modiolus philippinarum
CATTGACCTACCACTTATAGTTACTGAGAAACTAAACTAATCATAAAAACTTAACATGATTACTAGACCATGAAATTGAGGTCAAGGACAAAAGCCATATGACAGACTGTCATGTACTACCTAAGACCAATCTACATACCATATATCATTGACCTACCACTTATAGTTACTGAGAAAGTGACCTAATCACAAAAACTTAACATGAAAGTTTACGCCGCCGCCGTCGCCGCCGCCATACTTTGTACGCATATGTCTCGCTTTCCGCGCCTTTCGTCGCGGGCGAGACAATAAAACTATTTACATGATGTGATGTGATTAGTGACTGTATGTATAGTGTGGTATTCCATGCTTGAACAACTAACTGGGCTGTTCATCACAATGCAATGAGGGAGACTGTTCCAGTTTTTGATAGTGCGAGGGAAAAATGAGTTCTGTGTTAATTGTGTTCTGCAGGAAGGTAATTGTAAAGAGAGTGGGTGCATGTTGCGTGTCTGTCTGAATGGTGGAATAAGTCTGTCTGTTTTTGGTACAGCAACTTGTTCATGCAAGATCTTGTATAGCATGACAAGGCGTGTATCTGTTCGTCTATCTGCTAGGCTTCTCCATTTTAATGAACCTATCATGTCACTAACACTGGAAGAGTTACGATGTCTGTTAGTGACAAACCTAGCAGCCCTTTGTTGAACTTTTTCTATGTTGTTTATATCCTCAGCAATATATGGATCCCAGGTAGAAAAGGCATATTCTAGAGATGGACTAACTAGAGATTTGTATGCCTGTTCCTTTACTGAGGTGGATCTGATGTTAAGGTTCCTACGTAAAAAGCCAAGTGTCTTATTTGCTTTTGTGCAGATGTTGTTTACATGACTGTGCCATTTTAGGTCTGATTGTATTGTGACACCAAGGTATTTTGCTTTATCCACATGTTCTAGTAATGTATAGTCATGTTTTAAAATGTTTTTGTTTCTAGTGATGGAAATAACATTACATTTATCAGGACGGAGGGTCATTTTCCAAGGTTTTTCCCAATGTCCAAGTTTGTCCAGATCGTTTTGTAGGGTTTTACAGTCACTGTTGGATTTTACTGTAAGATAAGCAATTGTGTCATCCTCAAATAGACGAATTGTAGAGTTTAGGCCGACTGGCATGTCATTAATATAAAAAAATAGAGCAGTGCTCAAGGTCCCCCGCCTTAGAGTTGTATGTTAGATGAGTTTTTTTTACCTGTTGCCAGCTTTGAGTGCAATATCCTCAAAAACTGAAAGATACAACAAAAATTTGTTGGCATTTTCATGAAAGCATTCAAGGAAAGGAATCCAACGGGGAAAATCCCATCGTATTGGATAATAAGTAAAAATTTTACACAAAAACCAAAATGGCATTTTTTGGCCCCCTTCGGTACCTTCAACCCCATTAACTCGAAAACAGTAAGAGATAGCAAAAAACTGCTGGCATAATAATGAAAGCATTCATTGAGAGATATCCAATGAAAAAAATCCCATCAAAATCGGATAAAAAATAAAAATTTCCCACACGAACCAAAATGGCATTTTTGTCTCTCTTTGACCCCTTTTACGTGGGAAACGGTACAAGATGGGAAAAAATGTGCAGGAGAGTGTTTTATTGCATTTTTTACAAGAAAGCATTTGCAAAAAACCCCATCAAAATCCAATGAAAAAAAAAAAAATTTTTTTGGCACCACCACCACCTTTGACCCCAATTATCTTGAAAACGGTAAGCGATATTGGCATATGTACGAAGAATTCACTGAGAGATATCCAATGGAAAAAATCCCATCGAAACCGGATAAAAAATAATAATTTTCCACACGGACCAAATTTTGGCGCAATAAATTCTATTTTTAGAATTTGTGACATTGACCTTTGACCTACTGACCCCAAAATCAATAGTGTTCTTTCCCTTCCCAATTCCTTCCATCTGTATAAGTTTTGTTTCAATCGGGCAAGGGATACTCAAGTTATCATCCGGAAACGACATCCGGAATGACGGAAAGGCGAATTCTATAGCCACAATAAGAACAGACTAGGTCCCAGAACCGAACCTTCAGGTACACCTGACTCAACGGGGACATAGTTTAAAGTGTCACCCTCTAGGACTACTGCCCGAGTACAATTTGAAAAGAAGCTTTGAATCCACCTGTTTGTTTTACCTTGTTTTCCATAATTGTGAAGTTTGTGTGTAAGTAGATTGTGACTGACATCCAAGTACATCTGTCTGAGCCATGTTTTCAATGTTTTTAAATAATTGTTATAAAAATGAGATTTGTTCCGTTTCGAGTCATGCTCAAATTTCTCTTATTATAAAGCAGACAGAATTCATGTTTTTTTCAGCTAAAATCTTATTTCGTTTTCTAAAAATGCATTGGCATTGATATTTGAAGATAAAAAAAGAAATTACCTTCCCTGCAAGAATTCTATCTAGCCATCTAAACTGACTCATTAGCAGTCGAGGAATATTTACTCTTTCACCATGTTCAAAGATTGACCTAAAATTGTTCAAATAACAATCAGTTTATTATATAAATCACTACACATACATGTAAATATCACAGGTTATATAAGACAAATGTAAAAGTTGTCTCAAATAATCTAATTACAAGATTATCATGGCCACTGCTTGAGTCCGTAATCGGTATGAAATGAAGACCCAACTGCATCTTAAATATCAAGTGTCTAGGACTACTGGTACAGGCTGTACTAACTGCTTGCAAAAACTAAATGTAATCACTAATGCAGGTCTAAGGTTTGGGCCATAAACTAAGTGATTTTCACACATACTAATGCTACTGCACATCAAATAATTACAACTAAAATAAGGTTAACAATTCACAATAATTTCCAAATTTGATGCCAACACCAGGAAGGTCACCCTATTTCTTCCATAAACTAGAGATTGTGTCTGTAAGACATGGATGCCCTGCCAATAAATTTATCGCAAAAGATGACCTAAGTCAATTGGGCATAAAATAAATCCCCTGTCAGTGATGGAATATTGTGTATAGTTGCTTAGAAGTGGACCTAAACCCGAAAATTTAACAAAGTCATTCAAGCATAAAATGTAAGTCATGAATACCCAATGCTTCCTGAAACGGGTAGTTCTCCTATAGATGAATGTTACAGTGAAGTATCATGATGCCACAATACTTAGTCATTGAGAAACAGCCTTAAATGCAAAAGTTAACCAAAGTCACTCAAGCGTAAAATATAGGTAAAGCCACTTAATTGTCAGTGATTTGTGTAGTACTCATCAAGACAATTAATTTGATGAAACATCATTGTCTTATAATGTGTAGTAGTTGAGAAATGGACCTTAACGCAAAACTTAACCAAAGTCACTGAAGCGTAAAATATAGGTCAAAGCCACCTAATTGTCAGTGATTTGTGTAGTACTCATCAAGACAATTAATTTGATGAAACATCATTGTTTTATAATGTGTAGTAGTTGAGAAATGAACCTTAACCCAAAACTTAACCAAAGTCACTGAAGCGTAAAATGTAGGTCAAAGCCACCTAATTGTCAATGATTTGGGTAGTACTCGTCAAGGCAATTAATTTGATGAAACATCATTGTCTTATAATGTGTAGTTGTTGAGAAATGGAATAACATGTAAAACTTAATTAGAGTCACTCAACCATGAAATGTAGGTCAAAGAGTCAAACTGCCTAGTGAACTCTGTAGTACTATCAAGGATCTACCTACTGGCCTACTACAATTGTTCTATACCTTACAGTTTCCGAGAAATGTACCTTAACGCAAAACTTAACCGGACATACAGACGTACGGACGGAAAGACAGACAAGGGTAACACTATATGCCCCTTCCACATTCGTGGGCGGGGCATAAAAACTGTTTTCCATGAGAGACAGCCCACAGAAGATAGAATGGTGTGAAGCTGTCCTACACTGGTAAATATCCAACGTTGCAAAATGTTTGACGCAAATATGAGACATAGATACCCCAAAATGAGACTTAAAACAAAGGTATGCTTTCTTTCAGAAGCCAAATTTTGAATTTGTTATCTGCTATCATTACTAGCAAGGCTAACAGGAGCATCAAAAGGGCAAACGGGATCATCCAAACGGCAGACTGGAGCTTTCTCTTTTTTTGCCTATCTAGAATACTGATAAATATTTTTTAATATTAAAATAACAATACTTACTCATCATCCTCTGTGAACTCTGCTAACTTCTCCAGTAAACTATGCATCAGTTTGGTCTGAAATGGAAAAAGTTATGTTTTATAATCCATCTCTCTTAAGGCCATATCAAGTTAATTAGCAGATTCTCATCTCTGTCCTCTAAATTGTGGGACAAAACATGCAAAATCAATACCTGCTCCATTATTTTTGCTGATTAAGGAAGGAAATCCATCTGCCTATTACTTGAGCAATAATCATTTTTTAATACAATATACAATAAGAAAGACGTATTAACAATTTAGCCATGTATTTTGTATTTTAATCAATATATACTTTGACATCTTCATAAACAATAATGGAAGGGTACAGAGTAAATGCATATGCAAATAAGACAAAGTCTCTACAAATACATGGTTAAAGCAAAAGTGCTTTTATTGTTGTTCTTCATCTTGAAGTCACCATGTGGCATTCCATGAACTTTCTTCATACCTCATAGTTAGTTTATGTATACCTGTATCAAATCAACACCAAGTAGTAATCTAACCATACAGTCTTGGTGAATACTTCTGGCACTGAAAATTAAAGATAACAAGAATAGAATTCCTGGGTCCCCCGCCGCTCAAGCAATATACTAGTATAAATTACATAAAATTCCAATATTTTCAAACATTCAGGGCTGTTCCAGAATTAAATATGTAGGGATACAAAAAGTATAGGCCAAGGCTGATGTTTGAACTTGACCAAGGTATTAGTGGTATTAACATTTTGTATAAATTTCATGAGAATCTGTCAAAATTTGTAGCCATGAGAGCACTTACAAGGTCAATTTTAGGATAAAATGGTGTTGTTATTTTAGTCAAAGTCCCATAACTCGGTCAAAAAAAATCGACGGAGACTGATTTTCACACTTGACCAAGGTATTAGTGGTATAAACATTTGGTATAAATGTCATGAAAATCCATAAAAATTTGTAGACATGAGAGTGCTTACAAGGTAAATTTTTTATAAAACAGAGTCATCATTTTCGTCAAAGTCCCAGAACTCCGTCAAAAAGTATCGACCAAGGCTGATTTTCGAACTTGACCAAGGTATTAGTGGTATAACCATTTGGTATAAGTTTCATTAGAATCCTTCAAAATTTGTAGACATGAGAGCGCTTACAAGGTCAATTTTTGGCTAAAACGGTGTCATTATTTTGGTCAAAGTCCTATAACTCTGTCAAAAACAAGAATAGAGTTCCTGGGTCCCCCGCCGCTCATGCAATATACTAGTATACTGTATATGAAATTGAAATATTTTCAAACATTCAGAGCAGTTCCAAAATTAAATATGTGGCAATACAAAAAGGATCGACCATGGCAGATGATCCAACTTGACCAAGGTATTAGTGGAATTAACATTTGGTATAATTTTCATGAAAATCTGTCAAAATTTGTTGCCATGAGAGCGCTTACAAGGTAAATTTTTGGATAAAACAGAGTCATTATTTTCGACAAAGTCCCATAACTCTGTAAAAAAATATCGACCAAGGCTGATTTTCCATCTTGACCACGGTATTAGTAATAAAAACATTTGCTATAAATTTCATGAGAATCCGTCAAAATTTGTAGGCATCAAAGCGCTTACAAGGTCAATTTTTGGCTAAAACAGTGTTGTTATTTCGGTCAAAGTCCATTACTCCGTCAAAAAGTCTCAACCAAAACTGATCTTCAAAATCGACCAAGGTATTAGTGATATAAACATTTGGTATAAATTTCATGAAAATCCATTACAATTTGTAGCCATGAGAGTGCTTACAAGGTCAAATTTTGGCTAAAACAGTATTGTTATTTTCGTCAAAGTCCCTTAACTCCATCAAAAAATATCGACCAAAGCTGATTTTATAACTTAACCAAGGTATTAATGGTATAAACATTTGGTATATATTTCATGAGGATCCCTCAAAATTTGTAGCCATGAGAGCGCTTACAATGTTAATTTTTGGCTAAAACAGTGTCATTATTTTCGTCAAAGTCCCATAACACCGTCAAAAAATATCGACCAAAGCTGATTTTTGAACTTAACGAAGGTATTAATGATATAAACATTTGGTATAAATTTCATAAAAATCCATCAAAATTTGTAGGCATGAGAGCGCTTACAAGGTCTTTTTTTGGATAAAACAGAGTCATGATTTTGGTCAAAGTCCCATAACTCCGTCAAAAAGTATCGACCAAGGCTGATTTTCGAACTTGACCAAGGTATTAGTAATATAAACATTTGGTATAAATTTCATGAAAATCCATTATAATTTGTATGCATGAGAGCGCTTACAAGAAAGTGTGACGGACGGACGGACAGACGGACGGACGGACAGACGCACTGACGCCCGGCATTTCTATGTCCCCGCTCCGCGTTGGGGCGGGGGACAATTATTGACCAAGGCTGGTTTTTTAACTTGACCAAGGTATTAGTAGTATAAACAATTGATATAAATTTCATGAGAATCTGTCAAAATTTGTAGGCATGAGAGCGCTTACAAGGTCAATTTTTGGATAAGGGCTGTTCCAGAAAAATTGACATGGGGGGGTTTGAAGGCACTTTTTATTGACCCCCACCACCCATAGAATTCTTCCCCATATGTACAATACAAAAGGAGGAAGAAAACACAACCACCCACAGCAATTTATATGAAGTGCCTTCAAAGGGTCCCAGACCAACTTTTTTGGAACAGCCCTAAAATGGAGTCATTATTTTTGTCAAAGTCCAATAACTCCGTCAAAAATTATCAATGGAATCTGATTTTCGAACTTGACCAAGATATTAGTAATATAAACATTTGGTATAAATTTCAATGGAAACTGTCAAAATTTGTAGGCATGAGAGTGCTTACAAGGTCAATTTTTGGCTAAAACGGTGTCGTTATCTTTGTCAAAGTCCCATAACTCCGTCAAAAATTATCGACAGAGGCTTATTTTAAAACTTGACCAAGGTATTAGTAGTATAAACATTTGGTATAAATTTCATGAAAATCCGTAAAAATTTGTAGGCATGAGAACGCTTTTTAGGTAAATTTTTGGATAAAATGGAGTCATTATTTCGGTCAAAGTCCCATAACTCCGTAAAAAAGTGTCGAACAAGGCTGATTTTCCAACTTGACCAAGGTATTAGTTATATAAAGATTTGGTATAATTTTCATGAAAATCCGTTAAAATTTGTAGGTATGAGAGAGCTTACAAGAAAGTGTGACAGACAGACGCACAGACGCCCGGCATTTCTATGTCCCCGGTCCACGTTGCGGCGGGGGACAAAAAATAACCATACAAAATACATGGAATCAAAATGGATCCTTGTTACAACATGTGAAATATTCTGTAGTTTTTACTTAAGAAATCAAGGTGCATCTTCAAACTGCCTCAATTTTTCAACTTCCAAACATTGGGTATGCAGCATACAACAAGGAAAACTATTTACGACAGATTTTCATATTAATATTCAATAAAATAAATATCAGCCATAAATTTTCTTTTAATGAGTTCACATTCTCTTTCAGTTACACAGAAAAAATTCCTTGGCTTATTATGGCGATGTTTGAAGTAATTTGAAAACATGAACTTTACCTTTCAGAATCTGGCATGGTTACAGTTGGAATAAGACTTGTGTGAAATCTGAAAAAAAGTTAGATTACTAAATTTTATGCAAAATGAACTATACCGTGCAGTTGTTGAGAGTAGTATTTTTTGTTTGTTTGTATTTTTAAGACCTTTATTCTACAATGCACTAATAAGTTATATGCTTCAATGCATTCAAATTTTTTCATATGGGTTGTCTAAAAATCTTGCTCCTTTGTGTTCCAGGTATAAGCGGGGATTGTACATATATGTTTCTGCTTTATATGGTTCAGTCTAGCTTTATCTTATATTTGTCTTGTATGTATATGTTATCTGAATTTTGACATCTGTATATCGTAAGATATCATCCCGTGAGCCAGAATATGAAGCACAGGGGCGAGTTAGCGCAGAGAACGAGCCCCAAGCTTCATATTCTGGCGAGCAGGATGATATTTTACAATATTCCAGCTTTAAAAATTCAGATAACTTGTTTATTGTCTTTTATTTCTACTTTCTATACAATAGTTTATAAGGTTTTTGCCAAATTCTCCCAAAGTTGCGCGGGAAATAAGGTTCATTCCGTTTTAAACAAAATGAGAAATGTTTTGTAGTTATTTTATGAAAGCATAATATTTTTTGTCGGCTAACATTATTAAATTCAGAAATGTTTTGATCGAACCATGTTAACAAATCAAAATAAAGGCGGTTTTTATGGCAGAACCTCTCTGTTGTTTATCTTTATCTTCCAGTTCCTAGGCACTTTTATGACGTCACAATGTAAACAAAATGGTGGCTCTGCTGAAGTTATCAGCGACCTAGTTTCCGTAGTTTTTTGAACGTCTCGTTTCTATTTTTGTGTATTGGTGACGGTATTTTTTTCACAAAATTGAAAACAGAAAAATTAATAGATTGTTTATCTAATTAAGATTTATTTCTTGTGGAACGGATAAAAAGTATATTGCTTGTAAAACGTTGGGAGAACTACCTTGATAAGTCCAGGTCAACCTCTTGATAAGTTCGGGTCAACCGGATATGACTTTTGGGGAAGTGCCCTGCAGGCTGAGATAGGCGTAGGGAAAGACAATAAAGCTTATTTATACATATACTGTGAATTTCGTAACATACAATTAGAAGGTAAAGTTATGTATAGAATTTAAGCCAACAGTAGCTAGAACGAAGATCTATTATTGCCTCCTTACTCTACATGTGTAACTAAGAAACCATAATACTTAACATTCACACAATAATGTACCCTTGTTCTGTCACCATACGGGTAGAGCACATTTTTGTGATATGCATTTCTGGCAGTATATTGAAGGAGAAGATTATCTATAGATAACTTTTGGAAACATGGACCTTGAGCTAGGTGATGAGAAGTAAGGAATGTAATAAAAGAAGGGTCCACATGAAATGTAAAAGTACTGAAATACTTGCCATTACTGTCAGGTGAACAATTAATATATTACAGAAATACATATCATTTCATTGACCATGATTTATATAGAGGATTCATTAACACTTGTTTTCCAGATTATGACACTTCACTGTTAGTTAACATAATTCTTGGCAGTAACTTTCATAATAACGGCAGTAGAATACCGAAGGAACAAAGAATGAACCGTACCTTTTTTTATCTTCAATGTATTCTTGAAATCCTTCTACAAAATCATTAACTACCTGCAATGTATATTAAAATAAAATGTATTCATCAATAAAATTATTTTGTATTCTTCCTCTTACAAAACAATAGAAGTTTCAGTGATTCGAAGCCTCCTCAAATAAACTAAATACTGATTTCAACTTTTTGAATAAGCAACAACACATTGAATATTGAAAGTGAGAAAAATTAATCACCTTAAACCTTAGATCAATATAAGAAAATGTACAGAAAACATTATCACATGGTTTTGTTTTGTTTTAAAAGCAATTTAAGCAATAGGCAATCATCTAGATGGTACAAATTTACGGAGATAATCATAATTTATTGCACTGATAATACTCATGATAATCTGCTATGTTGGAAAACTTTGTGTTAGCATTATTTTGCAATCGGCTTTCTTCCTCTATATACCTTAGTTCACTTAGCTCACAAAGACAGTACACAAATATCCCAAACAAAGCTAAATTATGACAGATAGACTGATAATTTCTTATAAAGACATGTCTTAAGGGACAATTTTAAGAATCAATATTTCAGAAAACACATCTGATTATTCTAGTGCAATATAAACTGATACTCAGACATTCCTACCTATACTTATGTACACCTTAACATCCCTTATTCCTCCTCTTATCTAGATAACTTTTTAATTTGATACTCAGACTTTCTAAGCTATACTTGAGTACTCTTTGAAACCCCTAACTACTCCTTTTACCTCAGGATAAATTTTTAATGTGATACTCAGATTTCTGAGCTATGCTTGAGTACTCTTTGATATCCCTGAGTTATACTTGAGTACTCCATAATAAATGCCTTTTACCTCAGGATAACTTTTTAATGTGATACTCAGATTTCTGAGCTATTCTTGAGTACTTTTTGATATCCCTGAGTTATACTTGAATACTCCATAATATACAACTTTACCTCTGGATAACTTTCATGTCTTTTCAATGCAATCTGTAGATTTCTTTGAAACACTGCTTGATCCACACCTGAATTAAATCCATGTGACAATATTTTATATCAAAAATAAATCTAAATTTAGCATATAAGTTATGGTGTGATGATTTTTGTAATGTATTTTATAAAGGCAGCAAAAAAATACAACATATAAAAGTCAACATTATTGTTTAAACAACAAACCTTCAGAAATACCCAATGAGTTATATGTGGTGTTTAATTGTAACAAAATTTGTTAACTACAACTAAGACATGAAAAGCATTGGTTGAAATTGGGTGTAACACACAAATATTCATTATCTGATGAGTTTCATTTGGTAATTTCAAAGTTGCATAATTTGATAATAATTGATAATTGCCTAATCATTAAAAATCATGGATTTTTATTTAAGCAAATCTGTCAACCTCCTATGACCCAAAATTTTGCAATGACTTGCATTGGATAATAGAAATATGGTCAAATGCATGATAATTTGTTTTCACCCAAATTTTTCTATTATTAAGCAAATTCAATTAATTACACAATCGACATGACAAAAATACACTAATTATTAATTTTCATGTACTCCGATAGACTTTCATTAACATCTTAGTTGGAACATTTTGCTGATTTCAGTCTTGGTAAACAAAAAGCATGCCCAAGCTTCATTAAATGCAAAAAGTTGACATGATGTGCCATTTGGTGTAATTCTTACCTAAAATGTGTGTGGATATTTTTACTACTGAGAATGTCTTTTATGGTCTGTAAATATGCATCACCATTCCAATACCAATTTCACCCAAACAAATTTCATTTCCAAGAAAAATTTTATAGCATTTATTTTTTGTGGTTTGCTGTACACATTGTGACATTGCTGGCTCAAGACATTCTTTTCTGTTTAGTTCAAAACATTCTGAAAACGGCTAAATACTCTCTCTAAAGGCTTAAGCATCTCCAGAGGAGACAATATTCCAACCTGATAAGTCATCAATAACACAATTGGAAATTCTAAATGAACATTAATATAACAAATGTTCGAGAAAATCAAATCCAGGTGAAAACAGGTGAAAATTTCCATTCCTGGCTCATTTAACAACCTACCGGTAATACATCTTACATAGTAATATTAAAGTGAAGATAGCAGGTCATACCCGTGAAAAGCAGGTGAGTGAACAGCTATAAATATAAGAAACTATTTCTCTAAAATGGCCTGTAGTATGAACTTGTTAAGTTAAATCCTTTGAAGGACAAACAATAAGTCAGTACCTAAAGTATTTGGTTTCTTCCCTTTTGTCAAGGTTAGTCCTGCTTTGTTCACTAATTCACAGAATGTAGAATTGTTTTGATAAACATCTTCATCCTCACTGCCTTTCCTTTTCTTCTGACCACCTGATAAAAAATACAACACAATTACTTGCAAGAATAATATACAGCAGGGTGCATTGTACAATCACTTTAACAGGTCCTGTAAGTCTTTTTATGTAACACAGAAAATTCATGATAAAATTACCATTTGATTCAATTTGATGTTAAAACTTTCAAATGTCATATACTTTTAGTGAAATGCAATTTTAAGGTACAATTACGGTACAGTGCTCCCTCTTTATACTGCCCCTCTGTACTGGCGCTCCATCACTTCGCAAATTATTTTCAAGGTCCATTTTTCACAAAGGTGCATAGTTTCCATGTTATTAATTCCCTCTATATAGTTACCTTCACTTATTGCCAATATTGTCCCTGGTCCCAAAGGTGGTGAATGAGGGTACACTTACATGTTTGTAATTGCAGACATTTTAAGACTTCAAAATATGATCATTTAAGAGGGTAGACCTGGGCAAGCCAAAAATTTCCCACTCGTTTAATTTTCTTAATATTTTCAGTATTAAAACTGCACATGTTCATGTTGACTTTCAGCTATTTTCAAAAGTTTTTACCGTCCTGTTTTATGTCTAGTGGTCATCAAATATATCCTGTTTCCTCATATTATTTGGTCCATTTAGGACTTGATTGTGGTGTATAAAATTGGCTCTATTAAATTTGCATTTGATTTAAGATTATTTCAAATGCAAAATTCTGTAGTTTGACATGTGTGAAAGTAAGCATGAATAATGATAGTAAATTTAACTAGTTTGAACTGAAATACATGGGTGTTCTGAATAGTATAGGCTGAAATTTTTACTCTATATTGATCACTATTAAACATGTCTTGTAAAAAATTTTGTCGTTTAATTTTCACCAAAAACTGAGAATAGAAAGAAAACTAGTATATGTAAGATATATTAAAATTTTAGAAAATTCTACTTTCCCATTTTTTTCTTAATTTAGAATAAAGTGGGTAAAAATCAATAAAAATGCTGAATATTTTCATTATATTTGGACAGTATTTTGCAAAAATGTAAGAGTAAAATGCACTCATTATAAATAAATAGATGTTGGGTATTTGTTTTCATGACAAAACTAATATTTTTTTGCTGTGTGGAAAAAATTTACAATTTTAAAATTTTGATAATAGCTATTGTAATGATTCTATTTGTGTAAGCAATGAAAAAGTGAAAAACAGAGTTATCTTCTCCTACCCCAGATCTACCCCTTAAACAAGATTTACATATTAAAGCACAAAATCTTCTGTACATAACATACAAAAGCCAGTAGGATGCCCTTAAATGTCGGTCTTTCTTTCAAACAAAACAAACGTCAGGAAATCACATACACTTAGAAAGCAACCTTTGCATGCTTAGCACAACATTAGCAATATATATGCACACAGTAAGCATATTAAAATTTACAAATACATTAGCACTAAACAATATCTTGTTTCTTTTTGTCGATTCTCGAAAATGTCCTATATCCATTTTTTGTTATCAAGATGTTGCGTAAACTGATCACAGAAAGCATGCATTACAGCTTTCATCCCTAGGTGCATCATGGATAACAATACAGAACTTCCGAGATAAGAACTCTTGTGTAATTGGAGGCAGTAATGAACACCTAAGATACCAATATGCAGGAATGGCTGGCTTGATTCATGACCTATTGAAATACATATAAACCACCTAGAAAGAAAACTATTTATGAAATTGAAGTGTACTTATAAATTTTCCTACATTACAATTCTTCAACTACAATGTATATTTCAATTGATAAAAAACAATCAACCTAAAGTGCTACAAATAGATTAAATATAAATCACTCTTTAGCTCAACAGTGTTGATTAATTAAAGAACCGCAATAAGAGTTTAATAATTTCATTTGATTTCTAAAAATTTTTACCACAAGGTTAAAAGAAAATTCTTGTGCAAAAAAGTCAAAATATGGAAAAAATGCAGAAAAAAAATATAAATTTTTCAGTTGGAGGTAATTTTCTGACCATTTTCTAGCTTCTGTCAAAATTTCAAATGATTGCATAAAGATTTGATGATGATATTGATGTTTAGAAAACTTTTAACAATAGGGTTATATAAATGTTGACGACAATGTCGAAGACAGATTTTCGGATTGCTATGTTTCGCTTCCGCAACTTTCATGGCAGGCAAGACAAAAATGTGACTCTCAGATAAGATGTATGAAGTTTTTTTACCTGTAAAGTCATATTGTTTGGAAATTCCACTATTATTTTAAGGGTCTCATCAATCATTGGAAATAAGCAAAGGCTTAAAACATTTGCTGACCAAGATCCTTGTTGATGACAACTGGGTGTGGGGTTTCCTCACCGTTCATTGAAGATCTTATGGTGGCTTTGAGTTGTTATTACTCCCCTTTGGGTCGTTGGTTCTTTGACACATTCCCCATTTCCCTTCTTTTTTCTATTCAGACATTCACTCATGGAACATTCCACTGTGCTTTTACCCTCCTTTTTCTCCATAAAAATCCTGACTTTCCATGGCTCTTAAAACAATAAGTTCTCATATCCTGACCCTGTATCACAAATTTTCATCCTGATTTCCCAACCTTCAAAGATCTTTCAAAAAATCAAAGCCCTAAATGCTGGAGTGCTGTTAACATGTAGGCATTTATCTTTGAAATGAGAAAAGATGTGAAACTTGATATTTAAAAAAAAACTAGAGATTGTGTATGTAAGACATGGATGCCCCGCCAATAAATTTATCGCAAAAGATAACCTAAGTCAATTGGGCATAAAATATATCCCCTGTCAGTGATGGAATATTGTGTGTAGTAGCTTAGAAGTGGACCTAAACCAAAAAAATTTAACAAAGTCATTCAAGCATAAAATGTAAGTCATGAATACCCAATGCTTCGTGAAACGGGTAGTTCTCCTATAGATGAATGTTACAGTGAAATATCATGATGCCACAATACGTAGTCATTGAGAAACAGCCTTAAAGACCAAACTGCCTATTCAGGTCTACCATTGATTTTTTTCTCAAATTTGGTGACAAAGTAGTTTATGACTTGGAAGAAATTTTTCAGTGAAAAAATTGGGGGGTCACCGACTTAATTTTGTCGCTATGGTAACTCAAAGTTGGCAGTCTTTCCACAATTATTGTTATCGTTCACACTTTCTTTAAATGAATGCTATTTCTTTATCTTGAAACCTAGAATTAAAATTATTTTTTCTGGTAGAAATATAGATCAATACGTGTCCAATTGAAATTAAAAACTTATTTGTATGACTGTGGGGCGTTAAGAACTAACAGTTTTCCGATTCCCGCCAAAAATTTTTCGCAAGATCGGAATAAAGTTATCCATATAAAAAAAAATTTACCGTTGATTTTTCAACGATAAGCAGGTCATAACTAAATCTACCAGTATTCTTTACATTGATATGAAAAAAATCATATGTCACCGAATTCAGAAAAAAATTATAAGCATTTTACCCTCCTTTTTATCGTTTGTTTGCCAGAATTAAGTTGTCAGCCTTTAGAAAGATGAATCTGACGTCATAGTACAGATTTCCCGCAAAAAGTTCCGTTGAACAGTTGAACGAAGCGAACATTTTTCTAGGCGTCAAAATATACCATATATGAATTAAAGAACCTTAGTGAGCAAGCTCACATACCCCACGCCCCCACATTTAGGATTTTCCTGCATTATCTCAAAATTATCAAAAAATTGAAATCCAAGTAGTTTGCACATCTCTTACAGATGAACAATCATCCTGTAAAATATCTTAAAACCTGTAGCAGGATTTATCCGGGCAAATTGAGTACCCTGTAAACTTCCTATCTTATAAACTGTAGGAGGAGTTATCCGGACAAATAATGTACCCTATATGCAATATAATGCATAAAAAT
>MJUU01067373.1:3244-81994 GCA_002080025.1 Modiolus philippinarum
AACGGAATGAGGGCGTATTAATTACAAAAACGTTTGTTCGGGTAGTTACCAACCTTAATATACATATACCAGAGAAACATATACAAAATGACGCTGTATTATGGTTAATTATTTAAAACAATGAGACTAGAATATCATAGGAACGGAATGAGGGCGTATTAATTATAAAAACAAGGTCCAGAGGCACGGCAAAAACAACAAACAGAAAAAGACATGACAATGATTTGAAAAATTTGCAAACACAATGGCATCTTAGCAGTATTTTTCTACTAGGTGACTTCTACCTTATTCTTCTTTGATAAAGACTTTTTTTTAAATAAATCAGACTCGCAATCCCGCCCGGAGAATTTGAGTCCCATGAAAAAAATCATAATTTCAATCTTCAATGATTTTCAAAAACTGGAAAGGTCTAAAAGAAAATAGCTTTGTTGTCTAGAAATTAAAATGATAAAAAGATGGATTATTCATTTTCATTCATTTAAGTGGTCGCTTGTGTTAAATCACAAAAAATCATGTAAAGGGAAACAACGATATCCAGGTAGCAGACTTAGAATTTTGTCTATTATTTCAACTTTTTATTTATTCTGTCAAGAATGTTTCATTATTATTAAAAGTCGATATATAACAAATATCCTGTTTTTTTTTTACTTTCACAATTTAAAATATGCTTAGATGAAAAGATCAATTTAAGTATGTAAATATTGACTATTTACACCAAACAAATATTGCAAGAATGAATATTATCTAAAAATAACAGATTCGAGTTTACTCCGTGAACTTAATTATACTACTGATTTCCCTATAAACTCTTTCTAAGTCAATGATATAGATAACCAATAAATTTGATAACCAGCATAATATTCATTCGTGCCGTATTAAAAAAGTATGAAATTTAAGCGTGAGAGAGTGCATGGTTTAATGAGTAAATATTAAATATATGCTAGAAATTTCCTAAATTTTCATTGCAATATTCTGGATAGTAAAAAAAAATCACATTCGTTTTCTATATGAGATATGAGCATAACTCATTGTTGGAGGCCTCATAGTGACTTCAAGATGAAGAACAAACAATAAAAACGTTGTTCCATTGCTTGGTTTAATCATTTATACTAAGAGACTTTGTCTCATGTGCAGTTACTTCGTATAATTTCATTGTTAAATTAGGTAGAATGGTAATGGCCAGAACAGACTTAGTTAGAACGGTCATGGCCAAAACAGTCTTAGTTAGAACGGTAATTGCCAGAACAGACTTAGTTAGAACGGTCATGGCCAGAACAGACTTAGTTAGAACGGTCATGGCTAGAACAGACTTGGTTAGGACGGTCTTGGCCAGAACAGACTTAGTTAGAACGGTCATGGCCAGAGCAGACTTAGTTAGAACGGTAGTGGCCAGAACATACTTAGTTAGAACGGTCATGACCAGAACAGACTTAGTTAGAACGGCCTTGGCCAGAACAGACTTGGTTAGGACGATCATGGCCAGAACAGACTTAAGTAGAACGGTCATGGCCAGAACAGACTTAGTTAAAACGGTAATGGCCAGAACAGACTTAGTTAGAACGGTCATGGCCAGAACAGACTTAGTAAGAACGGTAATGGCCGGACAGACTTAGGTAGAACGGACATGGCCAGAACAGACTTAGTTAGAACGGTCATGGCCAGAACAGACTTAGTTAGAACCAGAACAGACTTAGTCAGAACGGTCATGGCCAGAACAGACTAAGTTAGAACGGTCATGACCAGAACCGACTTAGTTTTAACGGTAATGGCCAGAACAGACTTAGTTAGAACGGTCATTGCCAGAACAGACTTAGTTTGAACGGTCATGGCCAGAACAGATTTAGGTAGAACGGTAATTGCCAGAACAGACTTAGTTAGAACGGTAATGACCAGAACAGACTTGGTTAGAACGGTAATGGCCAGAACAGACTTAGTTAGAACGGGCATGGCCAGAACAGATTTAGTTAGAAAGGTCATGACCAGAACAGATTTAGGTAGAACGGTAATGGCCAGAACAGATTTAAGTAGAACGGTAATGGCCAGAATAGACTTGGTTAGAACGGTCTTGGCCAGAACAGACTTAGTTAGAACGGTCATTGCCAGAACAGACTTAGTTAGAACGGTCATGGACGGTAATGACCAGAACAGACTTAGTTAGAACGGTAATGGCCAGAAAAGACTTAGTTAGAACGGTCATGGCCAGAACAGATTTATGTAGAACGGTCATGGCCAGAACAGACTTGGTTAGAACGGTCATGGCCAGCACAGACTTAGTTAGGACGGTCATGGCCAGAACAGACTTAGTTAGAACGGTCATGGACAGGACAGACTTAGGTAGAACGGTAATGGCCAGAACAGACTTAGTTAGAACGGTCATGGCCAGAACAGACTTAAAACGATCATGGCCAGAACTGACTTTGTTAGAACGGTCATTGCCAGAGCAGATTTAGTTAGAACGGTCATTGCCAGAACAGATTTAGTTAGAACGGTCATGGCCAGAACAGACTTAGTTAGAACGGTAATGGCCAGAACAGACTTAGTTAGAACGGTAATTGCCAGAACAGACTTACTTAGAACGGTCATGGCCAGAACAGACTTAGTTAGAACGGTCGTGGCCAGAACAAACTTAGTTAGAACGGTCATTGCCAGAACAGACTTAGTTAGAACGATCATTGCCAGAACAGACTTAGTTAGAACGGTCATTGCCAGAACAAACTTAGTTAGAACGGTCATTGCCAGAACAGACTTAGTTAGAACGGTCATTGCCAGAACAGACTTAGTTAGAACGGTCATGGCCAGAACAGACTTAGTTAGAACGGTCATTGCCAGAACAGACTTAGTTAGAACGATCATTGCAAGAACAGACTTAGTTAGAACGGTCATTGCCAGAACAAACTTAGTTAGAACGGTCATTGCCAGAACAGACTTAGTTAGAACGATCATTGCCAGAACAGATTTAGTTAGAACGGTCATGGCCAGAACAGACTTAGTTAGAACGGTCATGGCCAGAACAGACTTAGTTAGAACGGTAATGGCCAGAACAGACTTAGGTAGAACGGTCATGGCTAGAACAGACTTAATTAGAACGGTCATGGCCAAAACAGATTTAGTTAGAACAGTCATGGCCAGAACAGACTTAAATGTAGGTAGAACGGTCATGGCTAGAACAGGCATAACACATACGGCCATGACAAGAGTAGATGTGATTCTAGGACTGTTTCAAGTCTGCTCAAACTTAGCTTGGACGAAGGGTTATGTTTGCATGCAGACCACTGTTATTTTGAACAGGGCGGTGGACAGGGTAATTGGATACAGAGAGAAAAGAGAAGGACGGGTGAAATGATAAAGAAAATATTGGTTGTGAGAAAACGGAGAAAATGCGTGAGAAAAGAGCCTTTTGAACTAGAGTCATTAAAACAAGTTTTGTAGTTTTGAAATCAAAATACGCAATCTAATTCATACTAAAACTTTAATAACCTCATCAAAACGGATAGCTTTTCAATATTGGTACCGCACTGATCTAAAATTAAACCACTGAACATTGTTGTAAAAAATACACATGTTTTACCGTCATCGGCAATACATTGACAAACAAACACCAAAACAGACCGACCGGATGAGACATTACGACAGAGGAAGAAACAAGAACATAGTGATATATATATATATACTTGTTGTATCATCCTGATATTTTAACACTTTGTTTCTCATATCACAGAGACCAAATTCTGCAAGAATCCAAAATTTTTGAATTCTCAATTTCTTTTTCTTAAAAAAAACCTTTTCACCAAAAAAAAAAAACTCAAAAATTATTACAATTCAAGAATTTTGAACCATTTTTGCTCTTACCTATTAGAGGTTATTAAAAATACTGTGTTGTAACTATAGACAATGAAACTTCCAAACAAGCCCATTTTGAGAAGGGTGATTCTTTGAATATAAACGAATTTCCAATTCCTTTTTATGATAGAATTGCTCCGATTGACCTGGGGTCAATGGGAGTAAATTGCGTCACGTAACATTGTGACGTCCAAAATTATACATTTTCCGGGAAAATTCACCAATTGGAAACTCGTATATTGTTTTCTTACACATTCAATAGAAACCGTTGCTGTGACTTGAGAATGAGAAATTTTTTGGCAAAAATCGACTTTGTCATATTATCTCAATTCGTGTTGGATATGGATTGTCGTAATTTTGGATTTTTTATTTTGCAATTCCCCCTTTCATCATTTTTGCTTAAGAATGATACATTTGTTGGCAAAAATCGACTTGCTGTCGACACTTAATTAAGATTTAAAAAAATACATAAACAGGACCGATATATTTCAATTCAATTCAATATTTTTATTGCCATTATACATATATATGTATGCGACACAATAAAATTCAAACAATAAAATACATATTTAAACAATAAATCAAGTAAACAATTTAAGAGTCCCCTGTCCTCAGTTCGGTTGACTGTTTTAAAAAGGAACCTAAAGTACGAACAACGAAATTTGCCGCAGCTTAAATCGCTGTGGCTATTTTGTTTTAAATAAGACCTAAATAAAACATATATGTATCATTCTCTAATTTTTTGCCGCTGCTCTTGGTATATTTACCGAAATAATGAAAGTTCAAATAAAAATGTTTCCATAGACCTTCATGTTAATTTCACTCAAATTGAATGAAATTCGATGTGGGAGTGATTGATGAATGATTTTCGCAAACCAACAAACCAATGAAAAGACACCAAATGGATTGCCGATGGATTACTTATTTGCATATAGGGTGCTTGTTTGTTGTTTATTCGGGTGGCCAATGAACAAACAGAATTTTGATTTGTTTACCAATTTACATAAAAATGTTTAGGTAAATCTGAGAATAAAATTGCAGAACCAATATCCAGTTACCATTTACTTTAATTAAAATAAATTTGTTTACATGTATTTTAAAGTTTTTGTTGACACTTTGTCAAGTAATTACATAATTAATTTTTGCTTCGCAATCGAGATTAACTCCCGACCCTAGTGTTTTGGTTAATTGATAGACCCCAGGGCATTATAACAATAAATACAAGTGTTCAGTTAGCCAGGTATACTCCCTCTGTCGACTCAAATTTTCTGTTAAAATAACATAGAAGGGTCATGGAAAACATTTCAACCCTTTGTTGTAAAATTATGGTAATGCATGGCTAAAGCGGCATTGGTGTATGCAATGTCATCCTTTAACTTTTACTAAAAAAGATATTTGGAGAAAAGTCGCGGCAAAATTCGTTGTAGCTACTTTAGTTTGAGTGCTTAGATTGAGTATATAATCAACTTTATCTATATCAGATAACATATAAAATTTTCATTTTCATTGCTAAAAAAGATATAGCTAAAATATTAAGGGAGCTAAACAACATTAAACAAGTGGTGCGTTTCTTCTGTTGTTGAGTACATCGGCAAACGAATACAGCAAAAATGAAAGGGGCAATTCCACTATGAAAAAATCCAAAATCACAGCAAACCATATCCAACACGAACTGAGACAGCATGGCAAAGACATTTACAAATAAACAAAAATGAACAAGAACGCCACAAAACTAAGCACTAACAGTGTGAACCGATACAAAAAACTGAGGTATCATCAGGTGCTTCCATTTTGAACTTCCTGAACTTATTCAAAGTCAGTTGTACTTTATGTTCAAGAAACATGTTAAATATAAATCCATGTGCATGTAACTTTAATTGGATGGGTTTTGGATCTAATTGGATGGCATCGGTAAATGTCTTTATTTTGACATACCAGAAAATTGGACTATGCTTACAAATGAACGCTGTTCAAATAATACGCTAATGTATATTGCTTTGTTGTTGTTGTCCAAATCTCTGTCCGGTAAAAATGAACAAACAAAATATAAACAAGGCCACAGTAAGTAAATGTCCATAGTTTACCAAATCAATACATGGATGTTTTGACCTTTGTGCTGACATCCCAAACTAATTAGAAACTTCAAGTCAATCCAATAATTCCTATATAAAACCTGAATCTTTGTTTATTATACTGATTATCTTCTCTAGCATGGATGTTAGACTTTGGACAATAGTTATCGGTTTTACTACTTTTGGTAAGATATCAGTAATATGTATGAAACCAATTTCAAACAAGGACGCGCTGTTGTCATTTTGAAACAAAAAAGTTTAGATTAGTATAAAAAATAGAATAATATTTTAGAATTATATGATGAGTTCTCTATTGTATATATTATTAAAGCAAAACAAAAAAATTCGCACTATTTTTTTTTCAATAAAAGTAAAAGAAGATATTTATAATATTGAAAAGTGAAAAATACACAACAAACTGGAGGTAAATGCATGCGAGAAAACATTAAATATACATGTATTTACAATCACAACCATTCCGCATCTAATATCTGTTATCTGATATGCAAACAGAGCTCGGGCTCTTAAATGCTGTGTGTATCTAAAAAAAAGAAATTTTATTATAAATTAAACAGGTATATACTTTTTTTAAAGCTCCGTGTGAGACCAACAGTTTCATTGCTTTAAAAGATCCGTGTGAGACTGGCATTTGCATTATGTTTAAAGATCCTTGTTAGACCAACATTTGCGTTACTTTTATACATTTCGTGTGAGCTTGAAATTTGAGTTATGCTTAAAGATCCGTGTGAGACCAACATTTGTATTACTTTTAAACATCCGTGTGAGACTGAAATTTGCGTTATGTTTAAAAATCCGTGTGAGACCAACATTTGCGTTACTTTTAAACATTCTGGTAAGACTGATATTTGCGTTACTTTTTAAGAGCTATTTTAAAGCTTTTTCATATGCTCAATGTTTGCATTGAAAATACATAGAATGTCGATCGAAAAGGCGATCTAAAAAAACTCTATTGAAATAGAATTCCGGTTTTTAATTGCTGTCCTTGTATACAGTGTAATTTGTAGTTTGTATTTTCTAAGAATTAAAATATCCTTTACATATGTTTTAAGGGGGGTCGCATTGCAAAATTGTTCATGTTCATTTGTACATAAAATATAAATAATGGCACAAAGACATGAAATTGTCTCAATAGTTAATACATAATCTTGAAAACTACAGGATTGGTATGTGGAAGAACAGTTATATCTCCATGGGGAAGTTGTGAACCATTGACTGGAAGCAGGGATCAAAATTGCAATGGTGAACACACTCGACAAATAAGGCAAATTAATGCTATAACTAAACAAGTGATCGACATAACGACAGAGACAGAACCATGCTTCATTACTAAATGTGAGTAAAAAGATAGAAATTAAATAACTAATGAAAGGTTATGGAGGAAATACACACAAGACAAAGTCTCTACAAGTACATGGTAAAACCAAGCAATAGGACAACACTTTTATTGTTGTTCTTCATCTTCAAGTCACCATGAAGCCTCCTACAATAAGTTTTGCCCATATATCTTAGAAAGTTGTCAACAACTGTGACAAAATCTAACTTTTCACTGGCAGTGTGACGGATGCCACGCATGGAGCAGATCATGTTTACCATTCTGGAGCTCCTTAATACCTCAAGTTTTTGTAGGTGTTCATACTGTTATAGTGCTGTAGTTTTGTGGCGTTCTTGTTCATTTTTGTTTGTTATGTCTTCGTCATGCTGTGTCAATACTTGTTTGATATGAATTGTCGTAAATTTTGATTTTGGAATGTCCCCTTTCATTATTTTTTCAGTATTCTTTTGCCGATGTATTCTACTACAAAGTTAATTCCTAAGTCTAAAAATGTAGAAGTTTGAGTCACACGAAAAGTGTAACGGACGACGGACAGACGGATGGAGGAACGAACTCATCCCCAAAAATGCTATTATAATCACTGAAGCTTTACTACCTTAGATTAAAAAATATATGTACAAGTAAAAATTTATACTCCATCAACTGGTTGATGTTGTTTTATACAGTTGACACGTTTTCGATGGTTTTCACCATATCAACAGTCAGACTTGTCTGACATGAAAAATTTACCCTGCGTTTTATAGAATTTACTGTTTTTATCAAAACCCCGTAAAAATACTGAGGCGTCATTCCATGTATGGCACCTTGTGGGTGTCCTTGGCACTATTTTTGGTAACGAGTACTTCTTGTTTTTTTTACTAAATGGGGGTTATAACAAAATTAACGAACAGAATTCTCTAGAGCCAAAATCCAAGAGGCAAAAAGACAAAGCATGTGAAAATTCACAGGAAAATTATACACCGCAATGGTCCTGTCTTGGCACAGTCATTTCAAATGAAATGGTGATAAAAGCCATAAATTGGATTATCCAAAAGACATAATTATCGAAAATTATCCAAAAGCCATAATTTTGGATTATGGCTTTCCATATAATTTGGTTCTAATGCTTATAATGAGAGGTTACTCTTTGAAACATGGGTACAGCGTGACGAAATTAACTGTTTATTATGATTTTTCGGTATTTTTGTATTTTAAAAACTGATGATTATGGTTTATCCGTTTAGATGTTGTTGACGGTGGTTATACTGAGTGGGCGCCATGGGCTGATTGTTCGAATAACTGTAATGGCAATACTATACGGTATCGGTACTGTAACAACCCAACTCCCTGTAATGGTGGCACAGATTGTACAGATCTTGGTACTGATAAGCTGCAGAAACAATGTGGTATGTAAACCGAAAATAAGATAATTGCTTTCTTTCAATATGATAAAATTGCAGTTTTGTTTTGATTGTCCCTTTTTAACTCATATTTCAAATAATAGTATGACAGACTTGAAGTTAAATTTGTTATTAACTAGCATTGCAATGTAGTCGTTAATTCAATGCAGAACTTATATCGGAAATATCTTTATGCTATAGAAATTATTACTATTTCCCATGTCTGATGATGATAAATCAAGAATTTATTTTATTTTTTTTTTTTTGACGATTTCCTTTAATGATTCAATAATCAACCAATATTTTTTCTATTTAATACAAAAACGAAAAGCATTGGGTTGCAATGATATTAAATGGCAATATGTCGAAGGAACACCCTGATATATTAAATGTTGGACTATACAGAAAATTGGGGTTTCATTACAATGTACGAAATCAAGTTTTTCAAGAGAATCGGATGAGACATGTCTGAATTTAGAATGTCAAATTTTCAACATCTTTTGGAAATAGGAATCAATTTAATGTGAAATTGTTTTGTCAAACTTTAAATATTCTACGTAGAATCTAAGCAGTGTACATGAAAATTAAAACAGAGCTCTGCACATTTGATGTTCTGTTATTTCATAGGACCAGTAGATGGACAATGGGGAAACTGGGCAGAATGGGGTGTTTGTGTGACTGATGACAGTTCGTCAGTATACGGAACAGGTACCCGTATCCGTTACCGCTATTGTAATGAATCAAAACCTATGTGTGGTGGTGACTATTGTGACGGCGATGACAGTAATATCGGGAATTGCAGAGGTATATTCAAATTCTTTTGAAATCTATTTTATCCTTTAATCAAAATTTACAGTAACTTCGGTTTTTAGTTACTTTAAAATTTATTATTTTTGCCGTTTCTTTTCAGCATGATTTTAAAGTTCTGAACAAAACTATTGTAAATGAATTTCAATGTTTACAGCCTTTACAATATAAACTTTTTTATTTGATAATGTACTATTTTTTATGAAAAACGTAAATATATATGGAATATAGGACAATTTGTTTTTGATACGGACTTTATCACGGCCAGTATCAAGTGAGCCCGTCAGGGCGAGCTTGATGCGTTACGCCGTGATAAAGTCCGTATAAAAAACAAAATGTCCTATATTTCTTTTATCGGTAATTCACAAAATGATAAATAAAACTTTATAATAAATAGAAATAAGCTGAAATTTCTATTTTAGCACAATTATCTATTGTTTATTGCAATAATTTATATGAATTCTTCCTTCAACGTATTGCGTGTATGAACACAAAGATAGTGCCAAAACATGACGCCAGCATAGCAACCCGCACGTGACTCCTTCACAGTGACCCGATATTTTTGTGATAGTGTCCAGTTCGGTGATACTAAGAATATCAGTCTCTGTAGATCAAAAGAAACTCATACAAATTACCGATAAATATTTATATATAGTCATTTTATTCGATTCGGAAGCAAGTTATAATATCTGTGTAAGTCTCTTCACACATGAATGAACCCACTTGTGAGGGACAATTTTATATGCTGATACTCTACTTCAAGTCCGTTAAAGCCTTTAGAATATACAAAATATTGCAGATTAATCCACATTTAAATATTGTGAATAAATCTAAACCTAAATATTGCGAATCAATCCACACTTAATTATTGCGAATAAATCCACACTAAAATAGTGCAAATCGATCCACACTTAAATATTGCGAATAAACCTAAACTTAAATATTGCGAATCAATCCACACTTAATTATTGCGAATAAATCCACACTAAAATAGTGCAAATCGATCCACACTTAAATATTGCGAATAAACTATACTTAATAAATATAACAAATTAATCCACACTTAAATATTGCAAATAAATCCACGTTAAACGCAAAATTATCCACATTTTGTGTTGTTTGTACATGAGGAGCTATCCAAATCGTCGCATATTCTTGTTTTGTTAACAGAATGATTTTTACGAGCTATTAATTGAACATTTATAAACTGAAATCCTGCCCATAGTAGTCCATATTTATTACAGTCTAATCACATTTACCTTGACAAGTGCTTCTACTAGTCTATCTAATACTATTCTAGACTTGCATCATGTATCAAGATTTGGCAATTAATAGGAAATACAAATGAGAATGTTTCGCTTGGTGTAAAAGGACATTGTCTTCATGTTTTATGTACTTCATTGTAAAGGAACTCGTCTTGATAAGTTAGACTTTTTTCTAGTTTGATTTTTATTGTGAGTCTTTTTGTGTATTTATTTTTTAGCCATTCAGCACACATAGGGGGAGGGTTTGGATCCAAGAAAACGAGTTTAACCGCAATTTTTGTGTCTGTCCCAAGTCAGGAATATGTTGGTGATTGACTTGTCCGTGTCTTCTTATAAAATTTTAGTTTCTTGATATTTGGGTTATTGGATGTGGTTTGTTTCCATTGATTTATCCATTTTTTTACCCTTTTGGGGCCATGTAGGGCTTGCTATATGGTGTGAGGTTCCTCACTGTGTTGAAGACCGAACGGTGACACCTAGATGCTTTGTTTTGGGTCGTTTTAACCTGGATATGGGATGTTGTCTCCTTGACATTACCCCTTTTCCTTTCTTTTTCATAAATAAATGATAAAATCCAACTAAGAAGCTGACCTTTTATATCAAATAAAACCCTATTAGCGACTGCAATTTATAAACCCCTTAAGAAGCAAAGTAAGAATGACATACCCACTGTAGACGAAAATATGAAAAAGACCACTACTCAATGCACAGTGGGTGACCCTCCCCCCCCCTTTTTTTCAGGCTATGGAAAGACAGAATACTGCAATTATAACATAAATGACTGTATTTTCTTTGATTTTTGTTTCCAAATGTATTTTACTACTGATGAATGTACAAAGCAATTGTATAATATGCACATCTTAATATAAAACCATAGTTCACACCTTCGTGTCAGAAATCCATTGTATTTCACAACTTTAATGAGTGGAGATACAGCTATTGTATAAATTTTATGGCCCTGAAACACTTTTATGTTATCCAATAAATTTTTATAGCGGCACGTTCTTAAAACGTTACAAACACGTCGACACACGTCTGCGTGCGTTGTTGAACGTTGGGTGCGTCGGAAAATTTTGAACGTGCTCAAAATTTCACAGCGTTCACCAACTTGTTTTTGATAAGTAACGCACAAGTTAGACCAACGGTAGAGGTATATCAGTACAGTAATAATGATTGAATAAGAAACTTATTTTTAGCAATTAAAGAATATATTTCAAGTTAACTGTTTTGGGAGAAAGATCTAAAATATGTATACACACGAAGCCCATTTTATTTTTATTTCTTCCTCTTCCATAAAATAAAAATATTGAAAACGGCACAATGAAATGAACACGGAATTAAAAATAACAAAAGAATTTCCATGACGTGGTTTTGACCAATGTGTGACCTATCGAACAACCAAACAAGACACGACTGCAAAGTTATCTAATCATATGAAAGGCCAATGAATTGATAGCATAAAAGTTATCACATAGTGATAAGTTTTGAGTAATTATTAGATACGAAAAGTATCTAATCGTTACGAAATATGTATTGATGGCACATCATAAGAGAAATAATACTTTAATTTAATTTAATGCTTTATTTATTTATAGAGGATTAAAAACAGCCAAAAGGCTACAAAGTTGCTCTTCTCAACATAAAACAGACAAGACAATATTAACAAGACAAAATACAATACAACCAATCACTCATACACTTAAACGATTATACATTTTGTATTAAATCAAGCTATACAAAACGTTTACTTTTTTCAATAAATTCAAAAACATATTCAAGTAAAAGCATGTTGTCGTTCATTGAAAAGTCAACATTTCCAAATTGAAATATTTTAACCAAATATTAACTCAACATATTTCTGAAAGTTATAAGGTTCACATTTGGACAACTTTATTTTTATCGAATAACAAAGAAATACTATGTTCATATCAATCACAAAAAAACGAAAAAGTGTTCAGTAGTTTCAGGTTTTCTAGCACCACATCTGTTACAAAGTCGAAAAGGAATTAGGTTATAGTTAAATAAATGATCATTTAATCCACTCAAACCAAGGCGAATACGAGTATTGTTTACTTTTGTTAAGCCGAATCCCATTGAGTAGATTTTTTATAATTGCTTTCCCGCAAATACTTGCTAATATTTTCTTTAAAAAATTTTAAGGAGGCTAATAATCTTGCATCAATTGGAATCTTATTTCATTCTGTGGTTGAAGAAGGAAAATTTAGCCGTACGTGCATGCAATGGTAAAATCTTATCTATGCGACGTAGATTATAATTTTCTGTGTTGTGATTCACTAAAGGACAACAATCTGACAAGTATTTTGGACAATCATTGTTAATAATTCTGAACAGGAAGATGATTTTATGTATGTTTTTATGTATAAATAATGGGTAAAGGTCAAGTTCATTTAGGAAATCCTTGTGTCTTATTATTCGAAAGACACCAGTTGACAGAATTGCTGCTCTTCTTTGAACCTTTTCAAGTAGATCACTTTTGTTAATAGTGCATATCGTACTTATAAATACGGTTATAATTATATAATTACGGTATTGTCGTCAAGTCATTACGTATGGCCTTCTTTGATGTTAACATTGATTTTTTGATAGAGTCTTTGCATTTTAACTAAACACATTCTAAATTTCTAAAATCTGTATTGCATGGACACGGGTTATGTATTCCGGTATATGCATGAAATCATTATTCTAAATTCCTCACAGGAAGGGATGCTGTATACTGAGGGTACATAACTTAATATGTCAGTTGGTAATGGGTCTGGAGCTGGCATGTCATTTAATTGCTAGTAGTCTGTTTATGTCCGTATATTTAGTTCTTTCAGTTTAATTTTTCACAACTGACTCAGTTCTGTTGCTAACTGAATTTTACTGTTGTTACTATTGCATTTGTATTTATCACATCGGCTAGGGGGAAGGTTTGGGCCCAATAAAACTAGTTTAACCCCGCCGCAGCAGATTTGCGCCTGTCCTAAGTCAGGAAATTTATTAAGCCTTTGTGTGTCTTGTCTGTTTTCTAGTTAGTTTACTTTATGTCTATAGGAGTCTAGGATCATGTTTATTTCGCTGAACTAGATTACTCTTATTTAGGGGCCGACTCCGACCTGCCGTTGGGTGTGGGGTTTCCTCACCGTTCATTGAATATCTAATGGTGGCTTTGAGTTGTTATTACTCCCCTTTGGGTCGTTGTCTCTTTGACACATTCCCCGTTCAATTTTCGTACTTTGCTATAAAATTATTTAAACTACACATACGTTTATCCATTATCACATACTTACATTCTCTCGTCAAATCAAAAGCCTTCCTTTCACCCCTCTATTTTTCATAGAACACACTTTTTCTACTTTTTCCATGTACTATTGGGATTATCTTATTAAAGTACATACATTTTCACTAATAAAGCCCATATAGTGAAAAACACTGAAATTTGTAAAAAATAAATAAATACATTAAATAAATTCATTGTCTAACAACAATATGTTTAAACAATAAAATAATCTCTCACTTGGTACATGTAAAAAGCAGAAAAAGTTTGCTCTTTGAAAAATAGAGGGGTCGGAAGACTTTCGGTGGATTATTTAATTTGAAAAAAAATAGATACATGTACATATATACAAATGAAGTGATTTCAAAACAAACAGTTGCTTATCTAAATCCATCATTATTTCAATGGCAGGATAAAGTTAACATACCGGCTATATAGTTTAATAGAAACAAGAGTGATTACAAACTGAGTATATTTTATTTCATTGTTGGTCAAAAACAACTGATTATTGCCAAAGGGCTTTTTCTCATATATATTTATCTGCACTGAAGAGACATATGTTGTCGAAATGCGCATATGCAGAATCAAAATTCACAGTAACTTCGGTATTTAGTTATTTGTTACCACTGGGTCGATGCCACTGCTGGTGGACTGTTAGTCCCCGAGGGTATTCACCAGCCCAGTAGTCAGTACTTCGGTGCTGACCCGAAAGCCGGTTCTATTTAAAACCATACAATATCTAATTTTTGAAATTTTGTTGAAACTAAGGAGTATCTCTCTCATGCAAAGCTCTGTCCTTAGCTGATATTGGTTTCCTATTTCGATCATATTTGGTAATTTGTTCTCTATCAGTTTTTTAAACATCTTTGACATTATGGTCTTCCACATGTTTAGATTTTATCTGTACTGAAGAGACATATGTAGTCGAAATGCGCATATGCAGAATCAAAATTCACAGTAACTTCGGTATTTAGTTATATGTAGTACTTTAATCAACCAATAATAGAAATTGTAAAGCCATTGATTAAACCACTCGAAATGTAAATATGTGACTTTTATACACACAGATAAAATCAGAACTAAGTTTTGTTTTTCTTAACAAATATAATTACATTTCATGAATATTCATTTGTATTCCATCAGTTTGATAGGTGAACATCGATCACGTGGCATATCAATGTGAAGTTGCTATTCCCATGAAACACATTTGACCACGTGTTCACGTGGCGGATGAATTCGTAAAAATAGAATCCCAATGTGCATGATGTACTTCCCTGGAAATAAAGTCATTTTTTATGTTTCGGGTTTAAAATGTAGTTATAAGAATTGACTGCATTATTTTGAAGTTTCATAGGGACTATGAAAGGATTGACCGGGCGCATATTTTCAACACGAAGCGCTACCGCGCTTCATTAAAAATGTGCTTCGGTCAACCCTTTCATATCCCAATGAAACTTCAAAATAATGCATTCAATTCTTAAATAGCAAGGTTTTAATTCCTTTGGGCAATCTCTTTTACCAACTTAATGAACCAACAAATAGTAAATGGGTCTTGATATGATAAATGACAATCAAAAATAGTAGGTAGTATATGATGCATTTCTATATGAGTTTGAAAAGAAATTAAATTACAAACCAATCAATCAGTGTTGTAGCAAATCCTGCAGAGTATCAGATAAACTAGTAGAAGTACTAATCAAGATAACTACGATTAGACTATAAAATGCTGATTAAAGTGGTACAAAGGTTGTTTTTAACCTTCTTGAATCGCGAGTAAATAGTTTATTCATTGTTGAAGCCCATAAGGCTGAAAGCTTTGTTCTTGGACTGAAAATCCTAAATGGACTGTATTTTTCTCTATATTTACTCGTTTCCTTCAATTAGTTACACAATGCTATATTGAGTAATGTTGAGAAAGAGTAACGTTATATACTGCTTTTATAGTGACACCAAAATGTTTAACATCAAGCATTCTCGATGAGAAATTTCTACGAATAGACTCACCTTTAGTAATGTACACGTCTTCAAGAGTAGAGATTTACCCTCTTACAAAGAATAAATGTACAGTATCAACGATCATTTATAACTATTGGGAACTTTATAAAATTAATGTCACCAGTGAAGAAGAAACTCAAATAGGTAACAGGACGTCAACGTTACATTTTATAGTTGATACTGCTGTGTACGAAGCAGGCTTATATAGATTATATGTGAAGATTGGCTATCCTGCGAATATGCAACACTGGATGGAAGAATCTATGTATTTGAGAATAATTCATCCACCACCTCACGCTTTTATACGAGGCGGAAACGGAAGAACTGTTGGAAATGGTACTGTAGGACTGGACGCGAGATCTGGATCATACAGTCTAACAAAACGTCCAGGTGATTCATCTGGTCTAAGCTTCAAGTGGTCGTGCATGAATTTCATCACATCGTCTCTTTACAATTTACTACAGTTGAATATTGATTCGTCAGCAGTTTTTGATGACGAAACTGAAGAGGGAAACAAATGGTATCAAACCAGTTTTACTTTACACATCCAGGAACAAGTAGCATGGATTAATGCTTCTACATTGTACAAAAGAGTAGCACACTACAGAAAAAGTAGTACAAACTGTTCAACCGCAGACAAGTTATACGTACTAGTCCAAAATTCAAATGTATCGAATTCTGGAGACAATTCTTCACATGTAATACAAATAGAAATGGACACCGTCAACCTGACTGAATATTACAATATTCGTTATATGTCTGATTATTATAATGAAACACAACTGGTAAAAGAACCTGAAAATATGGTACCTTTACCCCAGTATAATACACTCGTAAAGAATGAACTCCTGACTTTTTTGAATTTTTACTTTGGATCTAACAAGACATTTGTCAACGAGGCAGAACAGTTTTATGCACTGCTTTCGAATAGTTACTTGACACTAGAGAGTATTTATCAGCTTCAAAATTTAAATGATTTGCCAGACAGCGTCAATGCTACGTTTTTTGAAAATCTTGCCGCATGGCTGAATATAGCAAATCAAGCATCTACATTCGCAAAAAGGGTGGTCGAACTTATAAATGAATATGTCTCATATCAAGACACTATTGTTCGCGGATTAGAAATAGCGGACGTAACAGGAATAGATAATTATATACTCCTTCATATCGAGGCATCCATTTCGTGTTTACTGTCATTCTTGGGAGCAATGATGGAAGGATTTTATGACATGAATTCTATTAACTGGTTTGATTTGAAAAATACAGAACGTTATTATTTGGAATGGATGAAAGATGAACTGTTTAAAACAAGTGCTTGTAAATTGTTCACTGGATCGGACGACGGAACTGCCAATCTGACCGTCACTGAGGTAGATGTTTTGAATGGAATGGGATATTTAGTGAATATGCGTGTAGAGTTTGAAGGTTCTGTCAGTTATTTTACTCAGTATATTCAATCCGTACCCGGCAGTCCACCAAAACTAGACATAGAGTGAGTATGATAATATGACGTGCTGTATTCGCATTATTCAACACAAAAATACAGTAAAAAGCCATGGCGAATTTTATTAATAAGACACCTACAGTAATGCATACATAAAGATGGAAATATCTCAACAAAATATCGAAATAATGTTTAATTTTAACCCCACCGCTGGCTTTTGTTAATACCGGTACCAAATCCGTCTTCCCCGAGTTCCTGTTGTTGTTTACGTTTGTATTTTGTCTTTTATTTGTTTTTTTCTTGTGCAGTTCCTTGGTACATTGTAGCATGTAACTGTAATTTTAGCCATTGTAAGTGTTTCCTGTTATCCTTTCTTTTTTAGTGTAAAATACTATTATTTTGTTGAAAAAAAAAATTACGGAAGGTACTCCCAAAACTACGTGATGTTACAAACTAATCATACAAAGTTTTCTTCTCTACAAAAAAACTGTTAAAATTGAGATTTGGAAGCATAAACATTTTAATTTTAAAAATATACTTGACCACTAACAGAGTAAATATGACGGAATAAACACTTTTTTTATTTTGATTGGCTTTATATCGTTACTGAAACATCAAAATACCAACCAGAAGACTAGGTGATTGAATAACAAAAATAGAGCAGTGCTCAAGGTCCCCCGCCTTGGAGTTGTATGTTCCTTTTACCTGAAAAACGGTACAAGATGAAAAAAAATGTTTGGGGAGAGTTTTATTGCATTTTTCACGAGGAAGCATTTGCAAAAAACCCCATCAAAATCCGATGAAAAATAAAAAGAAAAATTTTTTTGGCACCCCCCCCCCAACACCTTTGACCCCAATTATCTTGAAAACGGTAAGAGAAACCAGAAATCTGTTGGCAAATGTATAAAAGCATTCATTGAGAGGAATCTAATGGAAAAAATCCCATCGAAATCGGATAAAAAATAAAAATTTCCCACACGGACCAAATTTTGGTGCAATAAATTCTATTTTTAGAAATTGTGACCTTGACCTTTGACCTACTGACCCCAAAATCAATAGGGTTCTTGCCCTTCCCTATTCCTTCCATCTGTATAAGTTTTGTTTCAATCGGGCAAGGGATACTCAAGTTATCTTCCGGAAACGACATCCAGAATGACGGAATGACGGAAAGGCGAATTCTATAGTCCTCCGCTTTCGCGAAAGGCGGGGGACAATAAAAGAGAAACATGTACATTGTATAAATTGAGATGGAGATATGTCTGATGCAGTCTTATGTTATAACAGTTCAGTACTAATTAATCAAATCTACGATTTTTATGAAAATATATGTACTGCAAGAAAACGTTCATATTTTATTTGCCATTTGTTACGATTTGTATTTAGCAGTAACATTTGTATCTTCCTTGTATTTTACGGAACTATAACTATTTCAGATGTAGATTAAACTGCATGAAAAAGACGGCACTTACATCAATAATGTCGCTGACTGCCACCTGTTCGTCCTGCTCCTTAACCGATTTGCTTGGTGGACGTTTTAAATGGAATGTAAAAGATTTTAATTTTCAAACGAGACAGGCCATTAATAATTCGAATTGGGAATCATGGATGCTTACTGGTAATATAAGACATTACACGTAGCTACGTTAAATGTTACTTGATGCATTGGCAAACCAATACCGAAGCAAAAGACATAAAAGGGGGAAATAATCCAAAACCAAAAATCAAAAACTCGGCAATTGATACATGTACATGTATGTAATGTTCAGATTGATACAAAATAAAAAAGACAAAACAATTAAACAAACAGCACGATTTCCCATAAATACTGGAGGTATTATAAGGTGCTCTGGCAGGGCTAGCATAATCTGCTCCAGGCATTGTACCCGTCATACTGCCAATAAAACGTCTGGTATTTAATAAGTCATAGTCGATGTTTGTTAGTTCTTTAATGACTTTGGATCTACTCAAAAATGTTGTTTCTCGTTTAATGAATAGAAAAATTGTAAAGATCTTTTACATCATGGTGAAGTCGTAATAATTTCTTTAGTGATGGGGATGTTGGTTTACAGAGGTTTGCTGCCAAATTTGAAAATATAAACGATTTCTAATAAAGATCATTTTGATAGAAAACTGAAAAAGAAGTAATTTTATAAGTTGCTGATGTCGAGATACTAGTAATTAAAAATTTTGCGGGAAACTGATATTCTCTGAATTTTTCATAGGTTTTACAAAAGCAATGTTTATCCATGAACGAATGACAAAATACCGAAGTTACTGTGAATTTAAGTTTTGTATACATTTTTGTATGCGCATTTCGACAATTTATGTCTCTTCAGTGCAGATCCAATCAAAACATGTGGAAATACAAAAACCGAAATATGTGTTAAAGCTGATAAAGAACAAATTATCAATGGATCTAAAAAGGAAAGCCAAATTCAGCTACAGACAGAGAATGAGACAAAATAGTTAGGGTTTATGAAATTTTGTCAAAATGCTGCTAAAGATTGGCTTCATGGGCAAATAATTATAATGCTTTTGAATGCATAAAGCCACGGAAGTCCGACAGTGTGACAGAAATACCAAAACGTGACCAGCGAACATTCTTAACACTTGATATAAACAGAATTCTATGCAATAACTAGAGTAGTCCACATTAAACTTTTATTTACAAAACATCGCTAGGTCTGATTATAGTTTTATTTCACAAAACAGTTGTCTCCCAAAAGTGACATTGCATGAATAGCTTTCTCCAGAATTAAGATTTGTGACATGTCTGTAAGTGTTTTTTCAAAATACTTCATATATTCGTATGATGTTGAAATTTATAGTGTTAATTGTTTTTGGTCACTTATACCTTTAAGAACACAGTAAGGTGCACTTGATAAGCAAATCGTCGGAAGTAAACTCCATATACTAGCGGCGCTGTTGGAATAATCCTACAAGAAATGAATAAAAAATAAAAACAATAGGATTGGACACGAACACTAAAACAAACGCTCTAGCATTAATATATAGAGTCTAGTAAAGATTAAGCAAAAATATTTTAAATGATGTTTCTGTATTTGCCCTAAGAATAAAAAAAAAATTATTTTCGGATTATTTTAAGATATTAATAATTATTTTATCTCTCAGATGCTACGCTTATTATTGGCATTTTTTTCTGTTTAAGTTTCAAAATCCGATTTCAACTTTTCAAATTGTTTTTACCCTTATATATCTTATTTAAGATGTTATTGGAAGGAAGTTTGTGATGAAAGCTAATGTACTGACTGCAAATACGGGATATATTATTGAAGTTTCTCTTGAGCTATCAAATGGAGAAATAGCTACAGGAGTCTGGGTTGTAATGACGAACATCCTTCCTTATGGTGGAAACTGTCGACTAAAAGAATCAATTTGGGGTAATAAGGTGATCTGAATAAACAATGAAAGGATATGGTGTAAATGCACATGAAACAAAGTCCATAAATACATGGTAGAACAAAGCAATGGAACAACGCCTAAATTGTAGTTCTTCATCTTGAAGTCACCATAAGGCCTTCAACAATGAACTTTGCTTAAACCTCATAGTAAGTTCAAGAGGACCCTAACACCAGTAAATTGATTGGAATTCGTTGCTAATTGTCGAACAATATCACATTCATGTTTTATATAGTCAATTGAAGCATTTAGATGATCAATTTAGAGAATCTGGAAGATAGTTGAAAATTAATGAATACTTGTAAACTACTTCTTTTTACATTGAATTCAAGTTAAAACATTCGGAATCATATATTCTACCTTTGCAGCTCACCTTACCAACACATTATCATTCATATTAGAGCTGTGTGCAACGCTATTATCTATATATAACTAATGTATCTTACCTGTTGCAACCTTATCCTTCTTCTATCTATTTCCTACCCACCTAATGTTCATCGTGTACTATGTTACAACTCTAGATTTCCTAGAGGAATGACCCGATTACCGAAAGCTATATTTTATATAGCCTAGGTGGCCGAATGGTCTAGGGCGCTGGACATAGTGCAGGCGGTGTTGCCATAGATGACAACAAGCAGGGGTTAAAATCCAGCCGAAGACCTTGCTGGATTTTCCAATGGTAACAGGTTTAAAAAAGATGATTTTCATCACTGTTGGCATTCGGAATCATATATTCTACCTTTGCAGCTCACCTTACCAACACATTATCATAAAACATACGTATAATTTTTCATAATGTATATACGGTTGAGTTACAATTTAACAGAATCAGAGAGTAAAATAGTTTACAGCAAACCATTAATTGGAATTCACACAAAAATACAAATAAGCTAAGGTGTAAATATAATACTAAATGAATTGAAAACTCGCACGATCAGATGAATAAAAATAACCTTAATTATCTCTTAAACAGCAAATATATTTGTTGTGCAGTCTGTGCCTTTAGCCACTAGCCCTACGCCCGAGACTAGTAAAATTAGTCTTGGACTAGTAAAAATTTGAAGTCACTAGCCCGGTGGGCTAGTTAAAATTGTACCTGATTAGCAAAGAATCTTCTATAAGGGCTAGTGAAATTGAGTTCGGGCTAGTACAGCACAGGACCTGACTAGCCCCTTAGGGCTAGTGAATGAAAAAGTTTTTGGCACAGACTGGTTGTGTACACTCATTGAAAAACATTCCTCTTTATTTATATAAGGAAAGATTACCAAAAAGGTATCTGCATAATTAAGTCGGAAGAGTGATAAGAATTTCTACAGGAAGTTGCTACTAAAGAAAAGTGTCAAAATTTAAAGAAAACAAATTAACAAGATTTCAGTAAATTACCAATGGCAATTTCGGCAACGTATGTCTCCTCAATACATAAAGGAATCAAATATTTTACGAAAGGATATGGAGTAAATGGACATGAGACCATAACATATGTTTACTCCAACTGCAATAATTTTAATGATCTGTATGGCCATTTCGGAAATTAATTCCTCATCAGCAACACTAGAACCCAAACATAGGAAATCCACAATTTCAAAAAAAAATTTTTAAAATGCATAAAACCAAAGGTAATCCGAATAATCAGTAAAATCAAATAGAGCTAAGGACAAAACTACAATGGAGGGAGTTAAACATTAGGTTTTAGAATTTACATAAATTTCGATAAAAGTTATAAACAATGTGTACACGTATATCTCATGTACAAGTAGACCATATATAAAACAAATAAAGAGCATACATCTCACACATGGAGAATTGTTTTACCAACTCCACACTGCATTAAAAGACAATTTGCAAACTCCTGTATTAAATATTTAACGAAAGGATATTGAGTAAATAGACATGAGACCATAAGACATATGTTTACTCCAACTGCAATAATTTTAATGAGCTGTATGGCCATTTCGGTAATTAATTCCTCATCAGCAGCACTAGAACCCAAACATAGGATATCTACAATTTCAGAAAACAATGTTTAAAATGCATAAAACCAAGGGAAATCCGAATAATCAGTAAAATCAAATAGAGTTAAGAACAAAACTACAATGAAGGGAGTTAAACATTAGGTTTTAGAATTTACATAAATTTCGATAAAAGTTATAAACAATGTGTACACGTGAGATATAATCTCATGTACAAGTACACCATATCTAAGAAAAATAAAGAGCATACATCTCAAACACGAGGAATTGTTTTTACCAACTCAACACTGCATTAAAAGACAAACTCCTGTAATAAATATTTTACGAAAGGATATAGAGTAAAAGAACATGAGACCATAACACATATGTTTACTCCAGCTGCAATAATTTAAATGAATACATATTTTAATCAAACATTATTCAGACCCAAAAACATTATATATCAAAGCATATTTAAGAATTGTAAAGAACAAATAAGTTTTAAGTCTTAATGTAAATCCCTTCACGATTGTTTTAGACGAACGAAAAGTCACTGTTTCTAATTGGAAAGACGAAGGATTTAGAAATACTAAAACATCATCACTTGACTGGAAGGAACAGTTAAACTATAGAATAGTGCAGATAATAGGAAATACAGAAACACTGTTATATTATGGAAGTAGGTATATCATCGATATAAAGACTTAGTTCATAAATACAATGCAACCTGTAAACATCTAATCAAGGCTGGTATTTCACATCTTTTACGGTAATGTTTTACATAAGAGTAAAAAATACTTAAACTCGCCTAACAAACTTATAAAACTTTAAATCGTCTAATTCATAAGGGTTATAATTACGGTATTGTCGTTAAGTCATTACGTATGGCCTTCTTTGGTATTAACATTGATTTTTTTGATAGGGTCTTTGCATTTTAACTAAACACATTCTAAATTTCTAAAATCTGTATTGCATGGACACGGGTCATGTATTCCGGTATATGCATGAAATCATTATGCTAAACTCCTCACAGGAAGGGATCTTGGTGGAAGCTGTATATTGAGGGTACATAAATTAATTTGTCAGTTGGTAATAGGTCTGGAGCTGGCATGTCAGTTAACTGCTAGTAGTCTTTTGTGATTTCATGTTTATGTCCGTATATTTAGTTCTTTCAGTTTAATTTTTCACAATTGACTCAGTCCTGTTGCTAACTGAATTCTACTGTTGTTACTATTGTATTTTTATTTATCACATTGGCTAGGGGGAAGGTTTGGGCCCAATAAAACTAGTTTAACCCCGCCACAGCAGGTTTGCGCCTGTCCTAAGTCAGGAAATTTATTAAGCCTTTGTGTGTCTTGTCTGTTTTCTAGTTAGTTTACTGTATGTCTATAGGAGTCTAAGATGATGTTTATTTCGCGGAACTTGATAACTCTTTATTTAGGGGCCGACTCCGACCTGCCGTTGGGTGTGGGGTTTCCTCATCGTACATTGAAGATCTTATGGTGGCTTTGAGTTGATATTACTCCCCTTTGGGTCGTCGTCTCTTTGACACATTCCCCGTTTCCCTTCTTTTTTCTATAGGTGTAAATTTACGTCAGGTACAATTAAAAATTAATAGTAAATCTATAATAATTTTGTGTGTGTGTGTGTGTGTGTGTGTGTGCTAAAATTCATAATGTATTAAATTTATTAATATAAAATTTAACCGATTTAATTGTAGCTGAAGTTGTGAATTACGTTACATTAAAACCTGGTACACCATCCGACAACTACAGGGTTACAGTCAAAGTTCAGATATTTGATATATTTATTGATTATGCAGAATGTTCAATGGATGCTGGAAAAGTAAGAATATTTTTGAAGTTAAAAAACAACGGAAGTAGAATACCGTAAAAAGGAGTGGAATTTACTAATAACGAAGTCCAAAGACATGGCCAAAACAAAGACGTTAGACACAGAAAACAATGACGTTAGACAGATACAAAGCACAGAAATAGAAATCATAACATTCAAAACAAAGATTCATAAAAATGATTTTATTTGCTAATAGAGCAAAAGGGATTTTTCCAACTTCAATATTTTAAAAGAGGTGGAATAAAATTCGACAATTATTGATACAGTAATTGGTAACATCTTACAGTTTCTATAGTGAAACCCGTTCAGAATTTCAAGACATTTCAAACATGACAAATATTTTAATACAAGTCAATAAAATGCCACCAACACCGGATAAAATATGTCAAAGGTATATGATTAAATTATTGTTCCTATGGCCCTCATTTGAAGAAGTCTACTATAAATACAGATATTATCGTAATTCAAATGAATGCTCACGATCCCTAACAGTTGTTTAATTAGCTATGTCCTTTTGTGATTTTGGCTTAACATTTAGATCATATTGGTTATTTTTTCTCTATCAGTTTTTAAACATCCTTGAGTTTATGGTCTTCCAAACGTTAAGATTTTAACAGCACTGAAGAGACATAAGTTGTCGAAATGCGCATATGCAGAAAATATATTCACAGTAACTTCTGTATTTAGTCATTTGTTACCACTGAGTCGATGCAACTGGTGGACTGTACTTCGGTGCTGACCCGAAAGCCGATTCTTTTTAGAACCTTACAATATCTTAATGTTTGTAAATTTTGTTGAAAACTAAGGAGTATCTCCCTCATGCAAAGCTCTGTCCTTAGCTGATTTTGGCTTTACATTTAGATCATATTGGTTATTTGTTCTCTATCAGTTTTTATCACAATAATTCATGGTAACCAAAAATCGGTTTCACCATACCGCTGGCTTTTACTAATGCCGGTACCAAGTCTGGCTGTCCCGGGTTTCTGTTGTTGTTTACGTTTGTTTTTTTGTCTCATTTGTGTTTTTCACGTGTAGTTCCCCGTCAGATTATAGCATGTAATTGTAATTTTCAACCATTATAGATATTTCCTGTTATCCCTTTTATAATATTTATACTTGTTTTAATGCAGAATTTTACTTTTGTGATAAAGCGATATCAAATACATCTTATTAAAAGTCAGTTCCCCCGGTCAAAATGTACGTAAAATTTGGCAATTTTGCAAACCCATCACATAAATCGGAACATCAAAATTTTCTATAATTTTGCTTAAATTTTGAATAAGAAAAGTAACGTAAATGCCAATTTTCCATATCAATATCTATCCCCATGCTGATTTAAAGCCTGCATGTACTGCTTATGATATTTCAAGTACAAATGAAAATGACAACTGCAGCTTTATCAATTAACTGCTTTGTTAGAAATTCAAGCCAAGTATAAAATCAAATACAAGTGTTTTAGCCGATAAATTGAAATGCACTTACATTAAGCTAAACAACACATGGCGAATCAGTTTAGTTGCATCTTCTGGTTTTCCACACAATAATGTTCGTCATGTATATAAGTATTTGTTTTCTTGCATACTTTGTGAATGTGACCTGTAAATAGTTGTCTTGTCTAGAAAGAGGATCCTAGGCCTGTGATAAAGGTCAGTATTCAGGTGCTAATTTGGTACAGAATGATACTCTTATTCTTGAAATTGCTTACAATTACATAAAATGACAACACAAAGGGAAAAGCAATTCCAAGAAATGTATCCATTAATAGTCGATTTTTTTTTAATTTAACAGACTGGAATGTTACATTTCAGATTTATCCAGAATACACGACAGTGAATGCATCTTCTGTGTCTTTGTATCTTACGTCATCTGCTGAAAACGTGAATTACTATTGGCAAAGTAGAAATGTGAAACAAGTGGCTTTAAATACTGAGGTGGCTAGTTCATCAGTTACCAATTTGGTAATGGTTTATTACGTACTCTTTTGAAAAAAAAGGTCACACAATTGATTAGGAATTTTCAACTGTCGATTGTGCATCAGCTATGGATTAATATGTTGACTATGCATTGGCTTTCAATGTGCAATGTTTACAATGTATAGTTTAAAAATGTTTGATGTTCACTATGCCTTACATAACGGCAAACGAATACCAAAGCTAAGATGAAGAAAGGGGAAATTCCAAAATCAAAAATCACGGCAATTCATATCCAACACGAATTGAGACAGCATGACAAGGACAAAAGAAATAAACAAAAGTGAACATGAACGCCACAAAACTAAAACACCAACGGTGTGAATCCCTACTAAAACTTAATTGAGTTTATCTGAAAGTATATATGATCTTTAAATTGTTAATTTCAAAATCAAAGCAATATTTGCAACATGTGTTGTAAATTTCAGTGATACTAAAATATAGTCAGTAATGCCGAGCAAAATGTCTAATCAACAAACAAATTTTCAGTGTCATTGATCAAAGTAAAAATGAATAAAAATTTTTGAAATGCTTTTTTGTATTGCGTCATTAGCGCTCCAAATTACCACGTAATTTTCTGTTAAAATACGCGTGCCTAGATTAACTTCCATCGATACTTTCCATTTATTGTTTTTGTAGGAAATTCCTGAAACAATTTTTGATATGGATCCGTACAACTGGGTGAATATTGGTGTGTCGTCTACAGATAATGGAACAATACGGTATAGATCCTTTGACGAACTTTGGGATCTCTACCAGCATCCTGATCTTGGAGATACTGAAGCTAACAAAGACATCATTTCTGTAAGAACTCTTTACAAAACCCTGCTGTAATTCTTTCCAAATTTTATATTATTATTGATGAACGATTTCAGTTTAGTACTAAGACAACTAATACTGTTTAGTACTAAGACAACCAAAACATTTGTTGCTATTATACCAAAGCAACAAAAATGAGCATTCAGTAATTTATATATTGATCATCTGAAAGTGAAAGTTTTCAGATTTTCAAAGAGGAGATTTGGAGTCTGCTAACACTGAAATTGATTTTGATTAACCGTATTTGTAGACTAAATTCCCCTTTTGATTTCCTTTTTACATTTTGAATATACACGTTTTTACTTTTTATTGCAGTTAAGGTTAAAGGTTCCCTTTTCAGTTCAATGTTAAATCTATGGAAATTTTATGTAAAATCCCCAGCCTCAACGGCTTGTTGGTTCTTTACCAAACTTCGTTTGCAGATAACTGTTTCATTTATGCATACAAAGCTACCATTCGTTGCAAGTATCATCAATAGATAAATGAGAAATTTATGAAAAACAATATAAAAAATGGCAAATCATTCGAACACACCGCATTTTTGTCCCAGAAAACATCCAACTACCACAATATTTACAAGATTTGTTCTGCAAAATCATTAAATTTAATAAGTTTAACATAAAATAATGGTAGCTTTGCATGGGTAATAATCTAAATAATTTGCAGATAAATTTTTGATATAAACCAACAAACCGTTAAGGCTAGGGATTTTACATAAAATTCCCAGAGGTTTAACATTGAACTGAAAAGGGGACCTTTAACCTTAACAAATTACCATTTTTTTTTGTGTGTAAATATATAATATAATTTGGCAACTGCACAACTCTTATTATTTTCATATTTCGCCTGAATCGTTGAATTGAATGAACGTTTGTGAATTTTTTAGCAACTGTCACAGTTTGTTGCAATATTAGATGTGTTATCGGATGAACTTTTGGGAACTTCTACAGTAAATATTCAGCAAATTGCAAACAGTATTGGAACAACAGTGATCAATAAAGAATTCGTTGCAAATATATCTGCTGTGAGTATGCCTGTATTTTGATTCGTTATAAAAATAATTGAGAACATTGTTGATAATGATCATAAAATGATTAAGATTAGGCCCAGCAAAATTCTTAAACTAGTTTGCTTGCAGGAAACCTTGGATTTCGGCCAAGAAACTCTAGTTTCCTAATCTGTTGTGATTACATGAATTTATGCTCTCTATAATAACCAATGAAGGGATACGGAGTAAATTCAAATGAGACAAAGTCTCTACAAATACATGGTAAAACCAAGCTATGGAACAACGCTTTTATTGTTGTTCTTCATCTCTATACATTTCATTTATTGTAAAATTGTTCTTGAGAGAATATCTTATATAGATATACTTCCATACATTCAAATTTGGCATCTTTTTATACTTTTTTTGTATTTTCCAAATGTTATTCTGACCACCTGTTTAAAGTGGTAACATCTAACTGTTTCATAATGCCTTTTGGAGACTTCAAAATAAATAGCAACAACAAAAAGGTTGTTCGATTGCTTTTTTTAAAAATGAGTTGTATTTACTCCATATCTTTTCATTGTTAGGTTAGTACCTGCATTTCGATACATTATATAAAAAATTCTGAATATTAATATAATGATCATATATTGCAAAAAAGAAAACATCCCCCTGTTTATAAGTAGTTTCTTGTTTTTATATTTTGAAAGTATTTATCAGCATATCTATTTCAGTCAAGCGCTTTCAATGCCAACCAAAAGCTACTACATAAGTTAGTATCGCTTGCTGACAATGAGGCATACCCGAAATATGAGGACTATATTTCAACCTGTGAAGGTGAGAAAATTACTCGTTTCACAGAAAAATTAAGACGTTTTTTATACTGTTTCAATCAGTAAAGGAAAATAAAAGATAAAAGTACGAAACGTCCAGATAACCGTATAACTGACTAAATATAATTTGTATTGTTTACCATTTTATACAAAGGTTTTTTTTATCACACTCTTCATTAGTCTGTCATTCGTTTCAAGACATGAACTTGCTATCACTGCAGTTTTTTATGTTTAATATCCTTTTTCTATTGTTGTTTTTGTAGGTATTTTACGAATTTTAAATAATGCATTAGAAGGAATCTTACCAGACGCCTCAGGTGACATTCCAAATGAAATAGACATGGACAATATAATGAAGATATTAGCAGACAGAGATGAAGTACTCCCTTCTTCAATGGGCATATTAACAAAACTAGAAAGAGCGTATATTGTAGAGAAAATTGCAGTCAAAAGGCAACTTGATGCCAAAATAAAAAAAGAAATGGTAATACAATGTACTTAAATTGAGTAATCCTTCTCATCTCCTGAAATTTCTTGTCAAATTTCAGATTTTAGAGATTAACTAAAGGGTCGAAGCAAAAAGGCTATTTTCAGGATGCGTGGAAAACTGAGATATACCTATTAAAATCTGTTATTAGAACAACTCCGAAAAATAACATGGGCAAGTTCACATGGACTCCTCGAGGTGTACGATGCGATACATCCAGGTCTTCCGTTTAACCAAAATATCAAGTAATTGAAATTAAAATATTTTTTTCTGTTGTAGAAATAACAGTGTTATTATTGGATAAAATGTTTAATGTAAATGGGAATACAATTCGTGTTTACTAAAAAAAATACTGCAGTATGGATAGTTTTGTTGAAATAACGGCAGTAGAATACCGAAGTAAGAAAAGAGTGGGATTTACTAAAATCGAAGTCCAAAGACACAAGAAAACAAAATAATGACGTTAGAAAGCTATAAAGCAGAGAAATAAAAATGCAACATTCAAAACCATGCCACCCACAGTGTGAACTCCCAGCCATAAAACTGAGAACGACATCAGGTGCTTCGGATTGATATTTGATTGATTTTTTAATTGAAACTCGAGAAGTATAGCAACCTTCAACAATATTGTTGTCAGACTTAGAAATGAAAGGTAACTCTGGTAGAATTTGATTACTATCATATCTTTACATTGCTACAACGTAAAAAATGGAGAAGAAAGATTGAAAAAGCTCCTGAGATTCTAAATTTTCGATTAAGGGTTAGACTAGTTACAACGAACGAGAAAAAAAAAGTGATTTTTTTCAGAGTTTTGAAAATGTAATGTGCTTTTGAATTGTTAATAGGTTGAACGTGAAGTTCCGGGGTTGCTGGGAGCGATAGCAACGTTAGAAAGAGTTTTACAAATGTTGACCAACAGGAAACAGTTACCAGTTTTCGTTCATAATTCACACATGAATGCTACACAGGAAACTAGATATATTGAAGAATTGTTAAAAGTAGGATTTCAACATGATCAGGTCAAAGTAGATTTTCGTCAGGGTTCTATAGTATCTACAGATGAGCAGAACGTACAGGTAGTAAATTGTTTATTTCCTCAAGTTTTTCTTACCATCAATATATCGGTTGCTACATCATTTGCAGCATCAATATATCAAAAGAGTTAATAGCTTTCTGAGTTTGCTTGTTATTTTTAAAAACTCTAAAAACAACATGGTTCTTCTAAAATCTTTGTCCTCATAACGAAAATAGAATATCAGAAAAAAGAAAACTACGATTCTTTGCTTAAAGAATATAATATCATAACCCTTATGTAAACGTCGATATAAATCTATATGACAATGTTTATGTTTGAAAATAAATGATCTTGTTTGGGTTCTCACTACAAATGCTTTATTATTTATTGGGGTGGAATTTCCTTTTTAGTTCTGTTTTTAATTAACTTCATCCTGTCATGTTTAGACTTTTGTGTTTTGATTTTTTTCTTTGATATGCTGTCATTGTAAAATAAAAAACACCGAAATAGGGTGTGTAATATTTTACGAAAGGATATGGAGTAAATGAACATGAGACCATAACACATATGTTACCTCCAGCTACAATAATTTTAATGAGCTGTATGGCCATTTCGTAAATTAATTCCTCATCAGCAGCACTAGAACCCAAACAAAGGAAATCCATATTCAAAAAATGTTTAAAATGCATAAAGTGTGTAAATGTGTAAGTCTTGTTATGCGTCTGGGAAATTCGGAAATGTTTCCTGATAAAACGTGACGGAAGGATAATGACGATCATATTTTAATTTGATACACAATAAATTTTCGTGGAAATGAAACTTCCAGGAATTATTTAATTTCCTCTTAGTTTCAAAATAGGACGAGACCTACAGAACCTATTGCAGATTGCCATTTCGACAATTTATGTCTGTTCATCCTAGATAAAAAACATACTTACAGTAGACCAAAAAAATTATTCATGTTATATTGAGAGAAAACAATTAACGGCCTTAAAATAACTCCAATATCAGCTAGGTATTCTAGAATACAAAAACACCGAAGTTACATAGAAAAACAGTAAATTTCGTTATGCTGTACATGTGTTTCAAGGAGTAACCTCTCATCAGTAGTATTAGAATCAAATAATATGGAAAGCCGTAATCAAAACGTAGTTAAAAAAGAAGAACTCATTTCCCAGAATATCGAAATAGGAAGCCAAATCCAGTACCAAGGACATCTACCGAGTGCCATACTCGGAATGAAGGCTTAGTATTTTTAAATGGTTAGAATTTTGAAAAAAAACAGTTAATCTCTATAACACGCAAGGTAAAATTTTCATGTAAGACAAGTAAGAACATTGATTTCAAACAGACATTAAAAAATTCATCTTTGAAAACTTAAAAGACGAACAAGTAACGTTGAAAAATATTCATAACACCAAAATTATTTATATTAAAGATTTATTAAGACTTGAATGTTTGTTTTATAATTGATTGTTTCTGTACATAATTTCATAATTTTAGGTAACATTGTATGATCATACACCATTTGCATGGGTCGAAGAATCGAAATATATATCATCTAAAACGGTCAGCATTTCTGTGCAGGATGACAATAACATTACAGCTGTAATACCTTCCAAAATAACATTGAAGAACTCAAATGTCAGATCAGCGACCTCAAGTGTTCAGTTGGCCGTTCCAGTTAATCAAAACGAACTAACCTCTCAGAGATTTACATACAAATTTTATTGGAACAATCCAAACGATGACCTTATATTAATTTTACACAATGTTGTGGAAGACCTAACCCATAATATATTTGTGAGTCAAAGGAATAACCCATCCGAAGAAAATTCTGATTGGACAACAGAAATTCAGGGTTCTACAAATAGTTCAAGAGCAGAAATTACAATAGTTGTCCCTGGTTACTTATACAAAAAACCATCTGTAGTGTACATTGGAGTTCATATGTCTCGAAGAGCTGGTATGTTATTATTTTACATTCCTTTACATTATGTTCCTTATTTGTGGTATTTAGCATTCTGAAAATACTATTGAGGAGCAATATTATGACTGTTGAATTTTGATTAACAATCTACAGACTTTATATGATAGCTTATAACTAACTGTAAATTTGGTTTTTGAAGTAACTAATTCTTTCAAGTCAAAAAATAATTCTCCCTCGGAGGAATTTATTTCCGAAATGGCCATACAGCTCATTAAAATAATTGCAGTTGGAGTTAACATATATGTTATGGTCTCATGTTCATTTACTCCATATCCTTTCGTAAAATTCTTATGATGAAGAACAACAATAAGAGCGTTGTTCTATGCTGTGTTTTACCATGTATTTATAGAGATTTTGTCTCATTTGCATTTAATTCATATCCCTTCATTGTTAACTTAGTTATAAGAACATTAGATTCGTGTACAGGAATATGCTGGTTTAATTGACTGACGGTTCGGTTCTCACTTACTTAACAATACTTGCAAAAGCAGCAATTCAGAAGAATTATTTTAATTATTAACATTAACGAAGTAAAAAATGGTTTCAAGGCGAATCAGCAACTCCCCATGACCAAGGATATGACAACAATTAGATCAGACATGATATTATCGTATTTACTGAATGGAAACACGAATACATACACTGATCCACTGCCCAGTTAGATACCATATCTGTTGTTTTTTTAAATTATCAGTACATTTAAAAACCATACCATCAATATTAAAATGTAACGTGAGAAGCATTTTGACAATGGTGTTTTTTACATAAAGCTGCATCGAAGCTTGTTCTAATTTTGCAATTTTTTGTCAGCATTTCAGTTGTACACAAATAACTAAATACCGAAGATACTGTGAATTTAAATTCTGCATATGTGCATTTCGACAATTTATGTCTCTTCAGTGCAGATAAAATCTAAACGTTTTGAAGACCGTAAACTCAAAGAGGTTTAAAACTGATAGAGAACAAATAACCAATATGATCCAAATGTGAAGCCAAAATCAGCCAAGGACAGAGCTTTGCATGAGGGAGATACTCCTTAGTTTTCGACAAAATTTACAAAAATTTAGATATTGTGAGGTTCCAAATAGAATCGGCTTTCGGGTCAGCACCGAAGTACTGACTACTGGGTTGCTTGTGACATTATGTCTGTGCTTCCATCAAAGGAAGCACAAACAAAAACATTTCAAACGTGAAACCATTAGATATTTAATATTTGTGCAAATAAATTGTTTAGTATGAACAACGAAAAAATGAACATATTAATAAACATATTTATGGATACTTGAAAATATTTTTTCCGCGAAATTGACGAAATATTACGTACATCTCATTAAAAGATTGTCTTAATGTCCAAAACCAAATGTTTTCGACTATTTATTTGGCCTTTTTTAACCTGCAGTAAAATTTCCAAAATCTATTATGGCAGGATGCTAAATTTTTTGTGCCTCTTTTTTCAGAAGTAATAACACACGGGTTATCTAAAGCAAATACTTCTGTTGTAAACTACAACATCAGCATTTTCACAACTGGTTGTAGAGTATGGGATCAGTATCAGCAGACATGGGACAAGCTGTCATGCAAGGTAAATCGATAAACAATAAAAAGATATGGAGTAAATGCACAGTGGACAAAGTCTCTAGAAATACATGGCTTAAAGCAATGGTACAACGACGTTTGAAATAATATCTTGGGTATGACTTGTGATGAGTGAAGTATTCCTGACTGAGGTTGTTTACCCTGTAGACGCAGATGCACTTAAAAGGGTTCATATGACCATGCTCATATTTTATTCAGAATTGTACATCATGCGGATTTATGAGAATTTGATTTCGGTATGCTTAAAGCTTTTCTTCCATAATTTAATCATGTGTTACTTAATTATCCAAAACTCGGTAAACTTGAATTCGTCATGAGCAAGAAAATTATGCAACCGGATATTCTATTTTCATAATTCGTTGAATCCTAATACTCAAAAGAATTCTGTTGGGATTTGAAGCATGTTCGTAAACTTGTTGCTATACAACGTCGAAAAATGTAACATCTAAAATAAATGTTGTTGTCAAGTTGAAGTCAAGGTCGTTAATGGATTCATGACGAACCATTGTTAGATCTGGTCAAATCTTTACCTCTTAATGTATTTAAAGGGAATACATTTTTGTATTAATAACTTTGCTTGGATGCGTGGAGCTTTTGTTGCTTTACAAAAGTACACAGTTAAAGTTGCAAGAGCCACTGATGAAACAAAATGGATACCCTTGAAGTAAAATTTTGTTCAGAACCATGTTAACATAAACTCATCCAAAAGAAGGTGGACATGTTCAAAAATGCTTGGGGCTTTTTATGAACCCATTAGACACACAAGCATATAAACAAATGTAATTCTGTCTCTAAATATGCTTGTAAACCATAAACAACATAATACGTTTCACAAACGAGACAGCGAAAGGAATAAAGAGTTCCGTTGAAGCATATTTCCAGATATGATTGTATGTGAGAAAATACGTTATGACTGGGCTTTAATTGCATGATAACATATCGGTCGAATTAGGACAAAAGTTCAAGCATATAATAAAAATGGTTATTGGGCTAATTGTTCAGCACGTTCAGCCGATTTATTCATTTATTCGTATGAAGGAAGGTTCATACCAAGGCTGGTTCAGAAAACAGACAATAAGCTAGCAAAGTCCTTTTGATTTCAATTTTTGATATAAAGATATTGTTCTTTCATTGAACAATATTCAGTTTAAAAATTACTTATATACCAAATTGAACTAGAAATTAAAAATCATACATGGAATTACACCTCTATATTGACGACTCTTGATGTCTGAAAACAAAAGTTTAGGACAAGCGTAATGATTTCGATTTTTCAAGAGTGAACAACCCGTACTGTGCAGTAATATTCCCACATTACCGGCATATATGGCATGTAATTTCAAAACGTTACCTATTGTTGTACAGCGACTTTGTCAACAGAGCGAAATTAGTGTCTCAAAAGCTTATACACCAAGCTTATGTTCAACCACCGTAGAAATTGCAACTACAACCATCATTTGGTAGATTGTTATGAAGTTTTATTTCCGAAATGAGAATAGATACTTTCTGCCAGACCAGAGCTTACTCAATATCCCTTCATTGCTTATTTATAACCGAACTGAGAAAAACCCTATTATGCCAAAATCAGTCTTTTTGATTGATCGTGTGACAGGTACCACGCGGGGAGCAGATGCTTACCCTTCGGGAGCATCCGATGATACATGCACACTAAATTGTTGTATTTGTTAACAATTCTATGGTTTTAATTCTGTGATGTTCTTGTTCGTGTCCTATTTATGTCGTCTTCATTTGTGGTACATCGTAATTGCCATATTTTTGGGTAATTTAAGAATTTCACTTCTCTTTTTTGCCCATGTATTTAAAGAACATACCTTAATACCTTAATATTCGAGTATTTTTTTTATTCCTTTGAGTCAATGTTTGTCGCACATACACACCTAAATCGACATATCTGACACAGACATGAGCTCATATGCATATATACATTATTCCAATTATAAAGACATCAGCGAGATGACAATGAACCAAATGCAACATTATGGAAGATGACCAATTATTGCTTCACGGACAAAAAGGGAGTATACTGTGTTGCCTTCTCTTTTATTTTGCAGGTATCAGACTCTTCAACTGTTTATGAAACAACATGTGAATGTATAAATCCTCCCGGAAACAGTTTTGCAACAACTTTCTACGTTCCGCCGAACAGTATCGATTTCAGCTCCGTGTTCTCCAAGTTTGATGTCAAAGACAATGCTGCTGTATTGGCTACTATCGTCTGCCTTTTTGTTTTATATCTGTTGATAAATATATGGGCATATAAACAAGACAAGAAGGATCCTGAAAGGGTATCTGTCTTAGCATACATATAATGCAGTAAATTATGTTTTGCTACTTGATTGAGTTATGCCAAAGTTAAGGATCTTTGTAGATATTTATACTTTAGATGAATTCTACTGGAGTTATGTATTTTCAAAATATTATTAACAAGTCTTAGTAAAGTTTATAATTTTTTAAATACGATGAGAGTTGAAATCGTACAGTTCTCTCGGGCTCTTAAAATACAGACAGTATTTGTCAGTATCTGTATTTCAATTATAGTGTACTTTTGCTCGGGAGAATTTCCCAGATGGATGCACTATAATCATACTTTCAAATTTTGGCATTTTTAATTTTTGCACTATCAAAATGTTATTTTGACCATCTGTTTATTGAGCCCACATCAAATGATTTTATTATGCCAAGTTACTGTTGATGAGTGCCCTGTTGTTCTTCTGTTAGCCTCTTTTGTCGGGCAACGGATGAAAGCGATCGTAAGAACACTTTGACACTTAATTTTATGTTTGTTGACAACCCTGCATTTTTGGATAATGTAGGCATGGATGTAGCGTTGCTCGATAATTAGCAATGAATTCCACTCAAACCGGTGCTAGATGCCGTCTTGAACTTACTATGAGGTATGGGCAAAGTTCATTCATGAAGGCCTCATGGTGACTTCAAGATGAAGAATAACAATAAAAGCTTTGTTCCATTGCCTTGTTTCACCATGTATTTGTAGACACTTTGTCTCATGTACATTTACTCCATATCCCTTCATTGTTTAGTACAAAACTGAAAATATAAAGGCACACCAACCACATAATTCAAATTTAGAGACTCTGCGAAAACAAGAAAAAGAAAAAAAAACTAAAGCAAAGATACGAGGCTTCAGTAAAAAAATCGAAAATCACAAACCTTTGCATTCAAAATAATCACTAAAAAAGGACGGATATTACGGTATGAATACAGTATCCACCAGACTCTAGGTAAATGAATCCATGGTAAAGTAGGACTTGTTTTCTGTATGTTTTTACGCGTTATGCTCAATATTATATGTTTGACTTTTTTGTAGTCCGTTTGCTTGACGTCTGTGTTTAGTTCTGATAAGCACCGACTTTACTTGTCAGCACGTGTATCCGACAGCAAACATGAACTAACAATGATCAGATCGGAAAATGATAAAACCTGAGGATTGATAAACCAATTCAATATGAAGAAGAGTGATATCACTTATGAATACCGTATAAGTGATTATTTTATTATTTAAGTTTCAAATTTCGCGATTTTTTTTAAATTGATTGATTTTATTTTCGTGGACTCAAATATTGGCGATTTCGTATCATTTTCTGTGTTTAGTCCAATTAATATAATATTTCGCCTTATGCAATTTTTGCGACAAGAAGATAACCGCGAATAAAGCGAAATTAAATACCTGCAAAAATAACCACTTACACGGTATTTACACTTATTACAACAGCTTCTTTATCCTATTACAAATCTCAAATATCTGTTCACACAAAGAAATGCACATGGGCAAAATCATAAGTTAAACAAAATATAAATATATTGATTCGACTTAATAGATCGTCATGTTATTTCAAAATACATCGGTAAACGAACTGAAACAAAAACATTTAAGGGGAAAATGTACAATCAAAAATAAAAATAAAAACGCTACAATTCAGATGTAACACAAAGACAAATTGACAGATATGACACAAATAAATTCAGATGAAACGCTGACGAAAAACATGATGTTTTAGTGAAAATATGAATAGTGGTTTTTTGAAGTGGAGTATGGAATGAACATCTTGGTGGATTTCACATTTCGAGTTTCTTTAGACTGCAGTATTGTCATTGTTTGGGTTTTGTTTTACGTCTCTATAGCATTGGTCACTGAATTTCTCGTATAAGATTTATCATGATAATGATACCCATGTCATTTTTGTTGATCCAGGACATGAATTATCTACCCCTGTTTTGTTGTTTTACTAAATATTTGTTTGCGAGTATGTGTCTTTGAATATCTGTTACTAGTAATATTGCATTTATGAATGGAACGTTTTATTGATTGTTATTTTACTTTTAATTAAATTATGAAATCGTTTTAATATGTCCCTTTAAAACTATTCTTTGAATACTAAATATTATTTACATCATAATATTCGTTTGAAGCAGAATACAAGATTCGTTATATTGTTTAAATACTGTTGCAATTAACAAAGAGAAACGTTTCCAAGGCAAGCAATTCTTAATCTTTTGATCTGTATGGATTTCTCTGCAACGCATATATAAATACGCATATATAAATAAATATGATATAAATACAGCATTGTTGTTAAATCTTTACTTCTGGTTTTTGTTGGCAAAAATATTGCACAATATCATGTTCTTTTTTCATAATTGATGATGTTGTTATACCAAATCTATTTAGAAGTATTTTAATTGAAGTTTCATATGTAAGAAGGCATGATAGCATAGTTAACGGAAATTATGTCCTTAGCTGGCTGTCAGTAACTGCGAGCATTTGTCTAGACAGTATACCTGTGTGTATTGTCTTCATGTTTTATGTACTTCATTGTAAGGGTACTCGTCTTGATAAGTTGGACTTTTTTCTAATTTGATTTTTACTGTGAGTCCTTTTGTGTATTTATTTTTTAGCCATTCACCACACATAGGGGGGTTTGGATCCAAGAAAACGAGTTTAACCCCACCGCAATTTTTGCGTCAGTCCCAAGTCAGGAATATGTTGGTGATTGGCTTGTCCGTGTCTTCTTATAAAAGTTTAGTTTCTTGATATTTGGGTTATTGGTTGTGGTTTGTTTCCATTGATTTATTCACTTTTTTACCTTTTTGGGGCCATTTAGGGCTTGCTATATGGTATGAGGTTCCTCACGGTGTTGAAGACCGTAAGGTGACACCTAGATGCTTTGTTTTGAGTCGTTTTAACCTAGAAATGGGATGTTGTCTCCTTGACATTTACCCCATTTCCTTCCCTTTTCATACCAGTATAATTGTATGGCATGTTGATGTATATTTATTTGCACAATTATATTGCTATACTTTAAATCATAAATTCAATCTGCAACTACAAAAATTAAAAAAACAGTCTTATTTATTCTATATGTTTGCAGTGGGCCTTGTCTTACCTCAGTGATAACAGCCCATTAGATGATTATCTGTACATTGTGACAGTGTACACAGGGTTGTACTTGAATTCTGGTACTACATCTAATGTACAATTCATGATCATAGAAGGGGACAAGGGCAGAGGCAGATATGTACACGAGGAAGTAAGATGTATAAGAAGTGATCATCATAAGGTACGGTTTATAAATGTAACATTTTAGCTAGTATTTAAAAGGGAATGATTCTTAACCATACCTTCAATGGGCTATTACACTGTGAGCTTTTCAGATAGTTCTGATGTCGATGTATCCATTTTGCGCTTCTGATAATATATTGGTATACAATATTCACAAAAAATATTTTGGTATTGCAAATAATAAAAAAGAATGACTTTACTGTGAATTGTTTATAATTATGATGGATTAAACATATTTTTATTTATCATTCAGAACTGATTATTTCATTTGTTTTATCAAACGGAAGCCTTCGCGGAACTTAGTTCATCATATGAGCCTATGGAAATAACCTGTTTTCACAATCTCTTCTGAAGGCACTAAAATTTTTCAACTAAATTGAAGTACATAACTCCTAAATTCTACAAAACTGGAGGTATCCATTACGAGATATTTATTTTTCGAAAAGCCACTATAATTGTTAAATTAGATCTTCTTTCTTGTCCTCGATTTTGTTTTGCCCTTCACATAATAGTCAAAAATTTGAGTCATTTAACTAGACACCGCGTGATAACAATGATTATGATATTGTTCATGTATATTTTGTCAGATATACATCTCCTTCGGGTCTTATAACTAACAGTAGAAGTAAAACATTTAATGCATGCATTTTTGCAACGAAAATTGATTTTCAACCTTCATAATGCACAATATATCTACCTAATTTACCATAGTTTGAACTATAGTGTTAAAACGTTGATTTAACGTGGATATTTCGACAAAATCCAAAGTCCAATTCAAATTTCCACGGTGAATCAACGTCAGATTTCTATGTCATTTCAATTTACAAAACTATTTTTCCACGTTGATTCAACAGTTTAAATTATATCAACGTTGAATCAACGTTGTGTGCCTGGTTGGTGGTTCTCCTTTGATTAAAGATTGTTCAATGAAAAAACATATGTATTTAAAACTGAAATTAAAAGGATTTCTCTAGGTTATTGTCTTTTTATGAACTAGCCCGTGTATGAACCAGGTCTCTTACGAATAAAGAAACAAATCGGCTAAACAAAGGCTATAGAAGAAATAAAAGGTATTGTACAAGTATAAATTATTTCTTTCTGATCCGTCTATAAACATAGTCAACTCAGAACATAATTTGACGATTTCGCCTAAGGTGGATGGGATGAAATTATTATCTAAAAATAAACTGTATTTGAAAATTGACTGTTTTGATTTATAATTGTTCATATTGAAAATTAATGACACACAGGAATATATATTTAAGGGATTTGGAACTGGAAGCGTTAAAAGATTTGTAATGAGTGTGACAAAGAGAATAAAAGATCCATCAGTATTAAAGATTTGGCACGATAATAGTGGAATCGGAAATGATGCATCTTGGTACCTTAACAAGGTCATACTAGAAGATATTCAAAGAAGAGAGAAGTAAGATTATTGGGATCATTAACAGTTTAGTAGCAGCTGTTTGCTTATTGTGAACTGAACAAAATTTTTCGAATTATACGTTTAACATTTGAAGCACATATAAAAGCCAAATAAAAATATTATTACAAAATAATACACGAAACACCATTTTAAGGTGTCTGCAGGGAATTAATTTCCTATTATAGAATTTTGTTAAATTATCTGTGCAGAAACATAATTGTATTATTGCTCAAAATGTAAAATAAAATTTGGGGGTCACCGTGCATTTAAGCGCAAAATTTGAAATTGAAAATTTCAGGATTTTACATAGAAATGATAAGGAAAATGATCATATGAGAGGATAGTTTTGAAAATCTATTATAGAATTTTTTCATACTTTGCAAGTGTTTAATTATAATTATGCAGTTTACATATAAAAAATATAAATTAGGGGTCACCGTTGAAATAAGAGAGAAAAATTGCAAAAAGTTAATTTCTCTAGTGATATCTTTGTTAATATATTTTATCAAATTATCTCCCTTGAATAATTCCTGTGTTCTGTAAATCCAGCAACAGATTTAAAGCTCATGTGTTTCAAGTCATTGTTTTGTAACGAAAATGTTATAAAAATGATTAGGAATATAATTTTTAAATACATTTGAACTTTCTTTTCATTTCAAATAACTATTTTGTTAAATTTCTTAATGAATGAAACCTAAATGAACAATTATTAGACAAAAATGGCGGAATAATACCACTGAGACACCTTAACAGTGAACGTCAATGAAATGTGAACAGCTTTCTTAACATAATTAATTATACTATAACTAATCCGAGATTCTGATTATCGCAAAATATTCAACGAATGATCGAACAACACAGTAATTCACGAATGCGCGCAGCGCATGAGTAAATTACAGTGTTTTTCGATCATGAGTTGAATATTTTCGATAATCAGAATCTAGGATTAGTTATTGTTTTTATCATATAGACCACTTCTTGTATATTTAATGGTTTAATTTAAGATTTTTTCTTGAACTACGTTTTCCATGTTAATCCGCTGAGACGTTTACTTAGCAACAATGTTGACGACGTCGATTGTGACGTCACTTCCTAGAGTGAAATTATGGAAAATAATTTCACAGTTAATTATCACTTTTATTTCACTGAGAATTTTCAATCTTTCACCGTCCTCTATATAATAATAAACTTTAACTTATTTTTTCTGGATATTAAAAGGTAGTTTCTAACTACAATTACACGTCTTGCCATATTTGTTCTGAATGTTTAGTTAGTTGAAATATTTCTGTCAATTAGTGATTGTCTATTTAAGGTTTGTGTTTATCTGCAACAAATGGTTATCACTAGACCATGAAAATGGAGCAATTGATTATGCCTTTCCAGTGTGCGATAAACAAAAAGAGTCACAGATTCCCTTCATATTCAAGGAAAATGCAAGACATAATGTCACAAGCAACCATCTCTGGTTATCAGTTGTTGTACTACCTGAACAATGCAATTTTACCAGAGTGCAGCGATTAGCTTGTTGTTTTACATTGTTGTTTCTTACCATGATTTCAAACGCTACGTTCTTCAAACAGGATACCGGAAGTAGCATAAGAGTCGGACCTCTGAACTTTACTTCTACAATTATCTATATATCAGTAGTATCTGTTCTGATAACCGTACCAGTAATTATACTATTAACATACTTATTCAGAAATTCTAAAAGTACAAGTGCAAAAGCGAAAAGAAACTCTGAAATAAATGTTTTGGAACAAAATAAGCGATGGTTACCATTTAATTGTATAATATTCGCCTGGATTTTGATAGTGATTTCCGTTCTTATATCAGCATTCTTCATTATATTATACAGTATGGAATGGGGCAAATCAAAATCAGAAGAATGGCTCTTATGTTTCTTTATTTCGTTCATTGAATCAATGTTTATTATTGATCCAATCAAGGTAAGAATTAATTAAAAACATAGCTCAAAGAGTGATTTGTGAGTATGTTGGTTGTTGCATGAAGACCTGCATTCCACAATAACCTAGATACAAGAATGATTTGTTGGTGATTCCATTATAACCTAGTTTAAAGAATGTTTTGTGAGTCTGTTGGTCATTATAATATAACCTAGCTCAAAGAGTGATTTATGAGTCTGTTGCTTATTCCATTTTAACATAGCTCAAAGAGGGATTTGTGAGTTTGTTGCTCATTCCATTGTAAATAAGCTCAAAGAGTGATTTATGAGTCTGTTTGTTATGGCATTATAACCTAGCTGAAAGATTGATTTGTGAGTCGGTTGGTCATTCTATTATAACTTAGATAAAAGTTGTTTGTGAGTCTGTTGGTTATTACATTTAATTCAAGTTACTAAGTCAGTACTTCGATGTTGCGCAGAAAACCGATTTTATCAGGAAAAAATGCAATATTCAAATTTTGTAAATTTTGTTTAAAAATGAAGAGTATCTCCCTTGTGCAAAGGTCTGTCCTTAGAAGATGTTGGCTGTTCATTTAGACGATATTGATTACTTTTTCGCTACCAATTTTATATATAATTCAGTTTATTGCGTTCCATTTTTTTAATCTACACTTAAGGGAGATGCATTATCAATTTTATCAATTTTCCGAATTTTTGTTATATTTGCTTTTTTTACATTTAAGATGACCGTTTTTTATTTATTTATTTATCTATCTATTTATTTATTATTACTTTTTATTTTAAATCTTATTTGATTATATGACCTTTTACATTGTCGATTGTTTCATTTTTCTGCTCATATATCTGGGATGTAGTAAAATCACTCTTTTAATACCACATGTTTGGTACCTGGTTTAATTTTTAATGTTTGACATTTTGCCTTCCTTTTTTAGGAGTACTAACATCGCCATGCTATTTCATTGTATATAATCTTCGAACCACTAAACCAGATATAAAATATGCAAAATCGTATGTTAATTTCGATTTTTTTTTTCACTTCCAGTTTAACATATTGTATAAAACTGCAAAGTGTTAAACAACACGTATTGTTGTATTGCTGTTCAACTACATCTCCATATCAATTTTATATCATATTATTCTTTGTAGGTGATTATAATTTCTTTGCTGTTTTCTCTTATATGTACAAAAAATGATAATAAGACTACATATGACAGAGATAAACTTCTTCATGAGACAAAGCAACATGCAGGAACATCAGTCAGCAATGGTAACTTCGTTTTATACATTTTTCATTATGTGTATTATTTCATATGCTAACATTAATAAAAGTGTGTCATATACTAGCAAGCTTGATCATTCTCTATTGGACAATTGCATTGTCTCTAATTATGCTTCATTTATAATTTGTAAGAGTTAAATTTGCATCATTCGGCATTCAATCGTTTGTCCAATACCGTAATCTTTTACAAGAAAAAAATTAACGAAAAAAACTGCACGTCAGTATTCAATATCAGACCGACGAAAAACAGCCGAATCATCAATATTGTAAATCTATCCTTTTCAGTCTTTGAGTATCATAGTTCTACTGTCGAACTTCTGGGTTAAACTTTAAAGGTTTGAGCTTTAGCGAGAACTTTTATGTTTAACCCCTGAGACAGTAGACCTATGATAATCAACGACTTCCAAATGATAGATTTTATTTCTCTAATTCTAAAATTAATGACATTTTCATGTGTTTTAGTTTCTAGCCCGCCGTGGGCCTCTATAATCAATACTGCGACGTCACCGGAATAAATTTAATTAAGGTATATTTTGCTGTTTGAAGAAAAGTTCGTGACCTTTTCATTATCCAATGAAATCGCGAAATCAATTAATCCACACGTTGGAGAACACTTTGATCTCCCATGCTTTGAAATCGACGAGAACAGCGTAAGAATTAGAGAAAATAAGGAAAACAAATGCATATAAGAGAAATAGCAGACAAAACACCAATATAGAAGTTACGCAATAACAAATAGCAAAGACAAAGCATAATAATATAAACAAAGGGTACATTGTATTGAGTAAACGCACATGGGACAAAGTCTTAACAAATACATGGTAAACCCTATTTATTGTTGTTTCTTCTCTTGAAGTCACCATAAGGTCCCCATGAATGAGCTTTGCACACTCCTCATATCAAGCTTTAGACGGTCCCAAGCACTGGTTTGAGCGGATTTCATTGCTAAATGCCGAACATGGCTACATCCATGTAGTCAATTGCAAGAAAACCTGATATAATAAAAAAGTGAGATGCGGCACTATAAATAGGTGTCAGACATAGAATCAATCTGAAACAGCAAAGAAAAAGTAAATGCTTACATGTAATTCATACTAATTTTTTTTTTTTGTTAAATATTCCAGGTTTGAGCAGGCAAATGGTTATACCATTAACGGAACACCGTGTTTCTAAGTTAAGGCGGAAACGTAAATCAGAACTTAGAACAAGGAACATATTGCTTGAGTTAGTACTATATATGATGTTTTTGGCAGTTTTGTATTTGGTCAGCTTCAGCAATAGGGATCCCCATTGGTTTTATTTCAAGCAACATATTGACCAACTGTTGATTGAACAACCAAATATTACAAGGGGAGATGGGACGCTTAGATATAGTCAGGTAGTATATACTTTAATCTAACTGATTTTGATTTGAATTTTTGACAAACTATCAATAGAGTGATCACAAAACATAACATTCTATGATCGCTGTTCAGTTCATTTAGTGATTGACAATAGTTTTGATTGGTGTATGGATAATTTGGATAACAAAGCTCTTGAAATAGTTATAAGTTCTGTGTTTTATCTCCCAACCAGTTGAATAACAATAAGAATTTTGAACTATGTTTGAATTTTGCTTCATTGTCACCTGCACTATAAATGCCGAATACGTTTGTTAATATTTACCTTTATTACATTTCTAGCAGCTACAATCATAACAACTTTAACAGATATACCTGTGTGTGGAATTCGAACGAAAAATTGTCCGTATCTGTATATACATCAAGGAATTTCCTACGTAGTAACCGTGACGAAAAGGCGTTTACACAACAACATTTAAGGTAGTTCGATCCTAATAAAAACTTCAGACAGAATTTTTTTCTTTTAAGATATTTTGTAGGTCTTAACCTATATATTCAAAAAATAAAATAAAAATGAAATGTCACCGATCATCTTTTCCTGTTATCTGGCTTTGAAAATCAGGCCAAATTCAGTATTTTTCAGCAATATTTACAAAGAATATATAGGGAATTGTGATAACATGCTTATTGTTTATCTTTCATATGAAATAAATATCAGACAGATTTTTTGTATTTTTTGATATTTCAGAGATATACACTTAAGCTATCTGTTGCGCTGAAAAAATCTATATGTCACCGGTCGATTAAGAGAGATATTTTATATAGTTTACGAAATAGATAATATTTACGGGAAAAGGGAGCTAATTCGCGGGAAAGTGTATGCCAATCTATTATGACGTCACAGTGAAAAGGCTAATACAGGAATATTCCGGTTTGAAAATCAAGTCAATTCCGCATCCGACTCGTGTTTCGCAAGTGCGCCAATCGAATGCGCCGTGTATTAGTGTCGAACTACCTTAAAGGAAACAGAAATGCAAGAACATTTTACCTATAATGTAATGGGTTCTAAACTTTCAAACATCTTTACAAAAATTTATTGATTTTATTGTAATATCTCTACCACAAAATTTAACAGTGCAGCTACTTGTGTAAAGGAGTTAGTCATAATAAATACTGTGAAAAAAAAATACTCTGGGTTTTAATTGCTTTTGGAGCGTAAAATTTCTATTGAAATCGAAGTTTTAGATAATTTTTGTCGAAACGATTATTTTGAAATGGCTGAACGATAAGATTTCAAATTTTGACACAGTTAGAACACCATCCAAAGCTATATGCTGTGCATTTAAAATTTTTAAAATGACCACCATTTTCAACATGCCGCCATTTTACGTGTTAAATTGAGGATCCAATATCTCAGGAACTTTATTGTAGATTTTTTTCATATTTGTATAAATGTTTAACAAGACGAGAGGAAGGAATTTATGCGGAAAAAATTCAAAATTGCCACCGTTTCAGAAATGAAGCCAAAATATGTAAAAATTTCAAATTTATCCGATTTCAACGAAAATTGATTTGTAGGTAGATTTCAAAGCTGCGAATGAGATGGAATAATCGAATGGGTTGTCTCTTGTGACATCAGCAATTGCTTATAATTCTGTTAGTTAATCTGCATCTCCTTCAAAATTATTAGTCATATACCAAACACACTTTCAGGATATGTTCTTAATTTTATCTAGTTGAGCATTTGATACTTAATTTGTTGATTTCATTGATTTTAGAGATTTCAAAATCTGAAACACCTTTATAATTCTAGAATCCAAGTGAACACACTCAAGATACACGTATTTTATCTCTTTCGTATGACCAAGTTTTTTAAATTTATGATTTTCATTGAACATTTGAGAGGTTCACTGAGCCAAATATAGCTGGTGGGTAATGCAGGCGACACAAGTATTCCATGAAACACCCATCAATTTTAATTTTATTTTGACCCCCAGACGTAGTCGGAACGATGCTAGTATATTGTTTTTGGTCAGTTTCTTTGTTATTATTATTCCACAATTGTTTCTTCCTTCCACCTATTTTTGTCCGGCTATTTTCTCAAAAATGCCTAGACAGAAATTATTCATACTTGGCCCAAAGTCGGAACACCATGAGGATATGTGAGTGTACCGAGCAAAATTTTCAAAATAGCTGCCATTTTATGTTAAAAATTCCATATCTCAAGAACTACTTCCCAGAAAATAAGATGAAGGGAAGAAATTTATGTGAAAAAAAAACTGGCGGCTTTTCCAAGATGGCGGCTAAAGTATTTTTAAAAATTTCAATTTACTCAATATTTCTAGAACTCCTTTGCAGAAATTGATCATATTTGATATAAATAACAAAATACCGAAGTCACTGTAAATTTAATTATTGCATATGCGCATTTCGACAACTTCTGTCTCTTCAGTGAAGATAAAATCAAAAAATTTTGGAAATCCATATACCGAAACATGTGTAAAATCTGATAGAGAACAAATTACTAATAAAATCTAAAAATGAAAGCCAAAAATCAGCTAAGGACAGAGCTATGCAAGAGGGAGATATAAATGTTCAGTAAGATGAGATGGAGGAATTCATGCTAAAAATTTTTAAAAGGGGTCGTAATTTCAAAGATGGCTGCCAAATAAAACAATCAATTTTGTCCGATTTCAACGAAAATTGATTCCTAGATAGATTTTCACACGACAAACAAGATACAATGGAAAAAAATGGAAAATGGCTGCCATTTCCAAGATGGCCGCCAAAATATGTCAAAATTTCGTCTTTGTCCGATTTCAATGAAAACTGATTTCTAGGTAGATTTTGACCGTGCAAAAAAGATGGAATGGATTAAATTCAACAATGGCTGACAGATTTAAAAAAAAAACATAAAAAAATTTAAACTTTGTCCGATTGCAACAAAAATTCATTTCTAGGTAGATTTTGACGCTGCGAACAAGATGACATCATCAAATTGGCTGCCGGGGCGACATCAGCAATTGTTGTTATTGCAAATCAAGTTATTATTGTTTTTTGTTCAACCTCTTTTTGTTTGGCTTATATCTCAATGATGCCTAGACAGATATCATTCATATTTGGTACAAAGTTGAAAAACTATCTGGAAGGGTGCATGGTAGCTTTTTTTTCAAAATTGCGGCCATTTCCAAGACGGTCGACTAATTAAGAAAAGTTTGAAATTTGTCAAATTATAACAAAAATTTATTTCCATGTAGATTTTTATGCTGGGATTTTTTTCGTAATTGGCACAAAGCTGGACAACCGTAAGGAAATGCGCATTCACCGACAAAAACTCAAAATGGTTGCCGTTTTCCAAGATTCCAGCCAAAATACGTAAAAAATTTTAAGTTTGTTCGATTTCAAAGAAAATTGATTTCTAGGTAGATTTTGATGCTGCGGACAAGATGGTTCAATCATATTTGCTGCCTGGGGCGACATCAATTATCATTTATTGCCCTTTTCATGCTGTTCCGCTGGCTCCATCCTATAGGTGTATATATAAAAGAATTATACGATTTACACGCTTGTTTTTCTCTAGACAGCTTCAATGAATCTAACATTGTTATTGCATCTTAAGTTTAACAAAAAGTTTATTGATTTGAAAAATTATAAATAAGTACATGACTCGCAAAACAGCTAATTAGTAGGGACATTTCTCATCTTCAGTTTTAAAATACCGAAGCGACTGTGAATTTATTGTCTGCATATGCGCATTTCGACAACTTATGTCTCATCAGTGCAGATAAAATAAAAATATTTGGAAATCCATAAACCAAAATATGTATAAAGGTGATAGAGAACAAATTACCAAAAGGATCTAAATAGAAAAGCCAAAATTCAGCTAAGGACAGAGCTATGCATGGGGGAGATACTCCTTAGTTTTGAACAAAATTTGTAAAATTTAGATATTGCAAGTTTCAGTACAGTCGGTTTTCGGGTAAGCACCGAAGAACTGACTACTGGGCAGCGGCATCGACCCAGTGGTTATGTCGTTTAAAATGCCAGAAAAATTGCACGTTGCATATACTCTTTACGTAATAGGGAAAATCGACAGGATATTATGCATGAAACCGTTAATCCGTTGATCTTAAGATTTTACACGTGTACTGGTCTCTAACTGCCGATTTCGACTGAAATACAAATGTACATGATTATTCTTTACCAAATCCTTCGGAAAGCTTAGAATTTATTTTTCTACCACAATTCCACAGTGTTTTACAAGTGAACTTTTTGATCTAGCAGGTAGATAACATTATTTGTCCATTCTTCAAAAATTACGTTTTGTCTCATTCTTTGCAAGTTTAAGATAGTGTAGTTATTAGTTTACCTTCATTTGGGTTGGGTTATATTTGTTTAAGAGACCGGATATAGAAAGGTGGTTTGGATACAAAAGAGCCGGTTTTAACCTAATGCTGGCTTTTGCTGGTACCGGTACCAATTCTGACAGTGTCGAGTTTCTACCGTTGTGTACTAGTTTCCGGTTTGTTGTGTGAGATTTTGGAGATTTGAGGCCCTCAAGTGAATTTTGAATTGAATTTTAGTCATTGAATTTTGAGGTGTGAACTGTGCCGACGTTATTTTTAGTTGTGGATTTTATCAAAAAAAATAACGTCAGTAAATGAAAATGTTTGTAAACATCGATGTCAAAATTCTTCTTAAGAAAGAGTGCAATCCGTATAATAATTCCAGATAATACAATCATGTAAAAACAGTTGGTTGAGCATGAATAAGTTTCCGAATGAATACCGAAGCCACAACCAAATACTGACCTTTTTGAGAAACTAAAAACATGTTCGAAACAAACAATATCTATCGAGATAAAAACGCTTCTGTTCATCAGCAAATTATCACATAGTTTAAAAAGGGGGCGATACATTAACTACTAGAAAGGTCAAGCAGGCCAATAAAAATTTATCAATTACATAAACATCAAACCAACAATCATCAAACAAACAAAAGATGGAATACGAAAACTGAAAAGTATACTTGCATTCATGGTATATAACAAAACAGAAAAGGCTGTAATTTTTCCTTGCGATCAAAAAAGAAATTTTCACGAGAGGTTTATGTTCTCTTATTTCGCGATGGCCACATATTTGCGAAAATTTCTCCTCGCGTAAAATTACAAAATACCGACGTTACTGTAATTTAGTTTCTGCATATGCGCATTTCGACAAAGTATGTCTTTTCAGTGCAGATCAAATCAAAACAATTGGAAACTTAAATTTCATTACAAACGTTACGAAACATAAGTGAGAATCGCGAAAATTAAACCTCCCGAATAGGTTTAGGAATCGCGAAATAAACACCACGCAAAAATAACCCCTTTTAATTTAATTGCATTTTTCAGGTTATTTCCACTGATGGATTTTACACATTTCTTAATGAAACTGTCATACCTTTTATGTTCCCACAATATTCTGTCACTGATTATCCTTTGACACCAGACGAAAGATTATTTACCAGTGACCAAGTTAATTATAGAGTTTCTCCACTGAGGCTGAGGCAGATCAGAGTAACTGAAGGTTAGTCTATTGTACAAGTTTAAGAAGATAAGTATTATTCAGTTAAAGAAAGATTGTAAAGTATTTCTCTACTCGCAGACTTGTTTTTATATTCCAACGAGACAAATTTTAGCCCTCGTAAAATATCATATTGATCCCTCAATTTCACTTATAGTTATATTGATTATGTTCTCTCCTTTAATAACGCATCTTTCGCTAAATGGAACCCATTAATATATCCACTAGGACTAGAGATAAAGGAAACGACAGATTCCATTAAATCTACATTTTTTTTGGACTTACAAACCCGAATATTACGAAAATGGTCATCTCAGTACTAAAATATACGACAAATTTTAATTTCAAAATTATTAATTTTCCTAATATGTACAGTAATATTCCAACTTCTCCTGCTTACGGAGTGTATGTTTCACAATTGATCCATTACGCGTCAGCCAGCACAAATTATACAGACTTTCTCATTAGACATAGTTATTAAAAGTTGTTTAATAGATATTACAGCCTTGTTGAAAAATTCTGTCCAAACTGTGATTGGCAATGAGAAAGGTTTGGTGCGCAATAAATTTTTTTTAAAACAGCCAACCATTTCTTTTAAAATGCCTGTACCAAATCATACCATTGCGGTCTACAATTTTCCGGTGAAATTCAACCTGTTTTTTTTTTTTTTTTTTTTTTTCTGTTTTGCCTATAGGACTTCGATTCTCAGTAATTCTGTTATTACCCAATTCAGTAAAACACAGATTGTTGATAATAGATTTTAATTTTGTTTTCAATAATAATAATAATGTTTTGCACAATGTGTTAGTATTTATATTGAAAAGTATAATATTGTGTATCTCTTGAACTCTGTTTTTTCTTTTTTCTTTAAGTATTTGTTAATTTCCTGAAGCTAATGATTTTTTGTAACTATATTCAAATAACATAAATTTACAACTTCGGTATTTTGTCATGAATTGTTGCATGTTACACAAATTTAAGGAGAAATAGTCTAGGTCAAAATCATTGCTGTTAATTATATAATATTTGTGTACTTTTTCAGAACAGTGTAACTACTCTACTTCGAATTTAACGAGTTGTTTTAGTCAGTATTCATTATCGAAAGACGAAACCAGTAATTATTGCATTGGTTGGCAAAGTGGACCCTGTCCTGTGAATGAGCTTATTTACAACATATCGTCTGCCTCATGGTCGCACGTGTCATCTGATGATATTTGGGGACTTCCCACAGTTGGTGTGCATTCCACATATGGAGGTGGTGGTTATATTGCTGATCTATTTGTTAACTATCAGATATCAAAGCAAATTTTAAATGATTTGTATCAGTACAAATGGATAGACCGTAGAACTAGAGCTGTGTTTATCGAGACAACATTGTATAATGCTGATGAAAACGTGTTTGTTTTTATTTCCTTTCTCGGTGAATTCACAGAACTTGGTGGTGTTTTAACATCGACGTCAGTAAAACCATTTAGACCTTATCAACATGTCGGTGCTTTAGGTATTTTTACTTTTTTATGTGAATTACTCACACTGATCGGCATGGTAATATTTGCTGCAATGAAAGTACATTTTTTCAAACGACATGGAAGAAATTCCTTAAAAGACATATGGAATGTTCTTGATGTAACGATCGTCATTTTGTTCTTCATCTGTACAACAATTTATGTAATTAGATGGGTAATGATTAATCGTGCAATGGAAAGATTTCAAGCAAACATGAACAAGTTTGTTAATTTTCGTCATATAGCTTACTGGGATGAAATCTTCAATATTATTCTAGCTATTATTATATTTTTCATCACAGTTAGACTAATGAAAATAATAAATTTTAACAGAACAGTTAATCAGATGGGATATATATTTTCCCACGTAAGTCGCCATCTTCTTGGCGTTCTTGTGATGTTCCTATTAGTCTTCATAGCTTTTGTCGGCTTTGGTTATTTGGTATTTGGACGACAATTAATAACTTACAAAAGCATGCTTGTAGCGTCAACAACCTTGACAAATGCAATCATTGGTAAAAACAGTATAAATAATTTGTTTTCAGTAGAACCTGTCCTAGGAAGATTGTATTATTTCTTGTTTGTATTCTTCCTTCTATGGATATTGTTAACTATGGTAAATGCTACGTTGAATGTCGGAATTTCAGAAGCAAAACAATCTATTGTGAAAAAGTCCCCAGCATTCGATTTAACAAAATATGTGTCACAGTTATTTACCACTGCAATAGGAATGATTGTATCATCTAAAGGCACATCACAGAAACGGTCTTCTCGATATAATTTAAACAAGAACAAGAAACGCAGAGACAGAAACAAAAAAGGCAAGGATTTGGTAAAAAATAGATGAAGTAATGGATAAATCTTGCATTTTGAAAATTAAGAATGAATTTTCTGTATGAGAACTTTCTTCATTCTCATTTTGTGAAAACGTAATAAATGTTATTGAATGACTACTTATTAAAGACTCCATCACTTGTGCTTTATCCTAAAACATTTTGTATAATATGAACGACAGTTATAGATTTTATTCCTTAAATAAAAGTCATGTGTTTAGCATGCTGTTCAGTTATTTACATTTGAAACAATACATATGAACCTCATAAAGGACATTTGCAGCTCAGTATGTCAGTTTTATATCATTTTATAGACTCTAATTAAAATAAATATGCCCACAGACATAGATTCTCGTTGCGGTCACATCTTGTATCTTTTAAATGACTCAATTATTAATGTTGAAAACAGCTTTATTTTTTATCTATTTAAAGCTGTGAATCCCGCCATTTTTTAGCTTATTAATCAGAATAAAATCCACATACATATAACTTATAGAAAACAGAAGGGAAAAGGGGAATGTGTCAAAGAGACAACGACCCAAAGGGGAGTAATAACAACTCAAAGCCACCATAAGATCTTCAATGAACGGTGAGAAAACCCCACACCGAACGGAAGGTCGGAGTCGGCCCCTGAATAAAGAGTTATCAAGTTCAGCGAAATAAACATCATCCTAGACTCCTATAGACATAAAGTAAACTAACTAGAAAAAAGACAAGACACACAAAGGCTTAATAAATTTCCTGACTTAGGACAGGCGCAAACCTGCTGCGGCGGGGTTAAACTAGTTTTATTGGGCCCAAACCTTCCCCCTACAGCCAATTTGATAAATCAAAAAACAATCGTAACAACAGTAAAATTCAGTTGGCAACAGGACTGAGTCAATTGTAAAGAACTAAATATACGGACATAAACATGAAATCACAAGAGACTACTAGCAGTTAACTGACATGCCAGCTTCAGACCCATTACCAACTGACAAAGTAAGTTATGTACCACCAGTATACAGCTTCCACCAAGATCCCTTCCTTTGAGGAGTTTAGGATAATGATTTCATGCATATACCGGAATACATAACCAGTGTCCATGCAATGCAGATTTTAGAAATTCAGAATGTGTTTAGTTAAAATGCAAAGACCCTATCAAAAATCAATGTTAATACCAAAGAAGGCCATACGTAATGACTTGACGACAATACCGTAATTATAACCCTTATGAATTAGACGATTTAAAGGTTTTTTAAGTTTGTTGGGCGAGTTTCAGTATTTTTTACTCTTATGTAAAACATTACCGTAAATTAATGGATAGGGAAAAACCCGCCTTGATTAGATGTTTACAGGTTGCATTGTATTTATGAACTAAGTCTTTATATCGATGATAAAATTTAGTAAAGGTTTTAACTAGTTTGTGATAACGAAAACCTTGATGTAATAGTTTTTCAGTTGTGAAAAGATTCCGTTCATTAAAATCGCAAACGTTATTACATACTCGAGCAAATCGAACAAGTTGAGATATGTAAACACCATATGATGGCGCCTAATGGAACATCGCCATCCAGAAATGGATAATTAACTATGGGAAAAGAAAAATCGTCCCTTTTATCATAAATTTTAGTATTTAATTTACCATTCGTTATATCAAAATTGATGTCTAAGAACGGACAATGATGATTATCAAAGTTGGCTTTATTCAAAGTAAGTTCTTTAGGGTAGATGTCCCTATAATACGTATTGAAGTCGCCATTATTTAAAGTTAAAATATCATCCAAATATCGGAAAGTGTTGTTAAACTTTTCAATTAAATGCTGTTTAGATGGGTCTTTGCTGATGTTGGTCATAAACTGAGATTCGTAGCAGTACAAAAATGTTCATCTTCTTTGTTCTTTATAGTATGTTCTTATGTATAGTATGTGTTTGTTATGTACATTTATGTTTCAGACTTTTATTAGGTTAGAACTAGTCGACTTGACCACTCTGTTCGGTAATTTTGTTTTCACGAACTTTCATAAAATAATAGGCGTTTTGTAGGGGAGATTCGGGTACCCATAAACCGATTTAACCCTACCACTGGCTTTTGCTAGTGTCGGTACCAGTCCGCCTATCTCGAGTTCCTACCATGTTTTATGTTTTTGTCTTCTTCATTATTGTTTTTCTGGTTGAGTTGCTTGTGAATTAAGGCATATGATTGTAGTTTTCGGCCATTGTAGGTGTTTACTGTTATCCTGTTGTTGTAATTGTATTTGAGTAACTCCCCTTTGACTATATTTTATATATGTATGAAATATATTATGCAATACAAATGTACATCCTATGTGTGATGATACGATTAAAGCACTTAATCTTTTGCTTGACAACATTTTTGTTCGTTTTGGCAACATTGTTTATCAACAGGTCATTGGAATTCCCATGGGTACAAATTGTGCACCTGTCATTGCAGATCTGTTTCTTTTCTGTTACGAACGTGACTTCATGAAAAAATTACAAAATGGGACCATACAAAACAGTGATCAACTTATTTCAATTTTCAACGATAACAGCAGGTATATTGACGATATCCTTACTATTGACAATCCCCAGTTTTTAGATTATGTCGACATCATTTACCCACAACAACTGAAACTTAATAAAGCTAATAATGATTCTAAGAATTGCCCTTTTCTGGATCTAACTATCATCGTTGACTCTGGTAAAATAAAAACTAAAATTTACGATAAAAGGGATGATTTTGATTTCAGTATTACTAATTTCCCTTTTCTTGACGGCGACGTTCCTCTAGCCCCATCCTACGGAGTTTATATTTCTCAACTGGTACGATTCGCACGCGTTTGTTCTACTCTTAACGACTTCAATGAACGCAACCTTACTATTACTTCAAAACTTTTGCAGCAAGGTTACAGATTTCATAAATTGTTAAATACATTTAAAAAGTTTTATCGAAGATATGAACATCTGACTTCTAAATATAATGTCACTCGTAAACAGCTTATTTCTAAGGGCATTTCCCATCCTCGATTTTACGGAAATGTTGTTAAAAAATGCCAGAAACTTATTAAAAATCCAGAAAAACTGGGACGTAACTTACATTCTTTACGCAATAGGGGATATCGATAGGATATTCTGCACGTGTCCGTTAAATTAGCTTTGGGGTCCAGTGACCTGAGGATTTTACACACATACTGGCCTCTCACTGATACTGCCGATGTCTACTGAAATACATGACGATTCTTTACCAAACCCATTGGGAGTTTTGAATTTGATTTTCCTTCCGTAGTGCGACAGTGTTTTACCAGCGGACTAGGCTCCTTGAGCTAGCCGGCAGTTTAGCGGCGAGCACTCTTTGACCCATCTTTCAAAATTACGTTTTGTCCCCTCATTTCTCTTTTCTAGATTGTGGTCATGGAGTTAGTAGTCTACCTGTATGGGTTTTATTCGTATGTTTATTCTACGATAGGGAAACGGGACAGAGAAAGGGGAGGTTTGGGTACCCATAAACCGGTTTAACCCTACCGCTGGCTTTTGCTAGTGCCGGTACCAAGTCCGGCTGTCCCGAGTTCCTATCGTTGTTTATGTTTGTCTTTTGTATTTTTATTGTGGGTTTTTTTTTTCTTGTGCAGTTCCTATTTACTTTCTGGCATGTGGCTATGTTTTTGGGCCATTGTAGGTGTTTCCTGTTATCTTTTTTATTCCATCCATATGGAAAATATTTCATTTGGTATAAAGATCTATATCTTTCAATAAGGATGTGTTGTTATACTTTTATCACCTTCCAGTGTCAATGTCCCATCCCGTTTATTGGGATACACATGGACCTTAAACACTTTCAAGCGCAGTCAAGCTTCGCAAAGTTTTGATAAAGTCCTTTGTATTGTTCGTATCAATGTTCTGCCGGCTTCACTAACTACTGTTGATTTGATGTTATAAAACGGAATTTAATGCCATTTTAATTTGTGTATAAGAAATAGTTTATTTTTTTCCATCGCAGCTTTTTTTTAATCCGTGTTAGGCTACTCTTTCTAAATGAAAATTCGGCTTTATTTTTAATTTTGAGAAAGTTATATACACCTATTCATCTTTCAAAATTGCAAATATTGTTTTAAAAATTTTGTCCATAGATATTTTTATAGCCCCGATCAGCGGGTGGTATGTAGTGATCTTGGTGTCCGTTCGTTATTTCGTCCGCCACAGGGGTAAACACTTTGTGGCGGCACCTCCTCCTCGACCTAGTGGTGAAATTCATTGAAACTTTCTCAGAATGTTCAGTGCATGTTTTCCTAGTGCACCAGCTATTTCAAAACATGATTTGACTTGGTTTTTTACTTCTTGAATCAAAATAGGGAAGCTAGGCAACAGATCGTCTGCTCATGGTCGCACATAGTTTTTCTGGTTTTTAATTGTGTTGTTTCTTCTTGTTGGAAACTCGTCACGAGAAATATGGTTTGATTTCCTTCCAAATCTCTATCGCCTAAGATTGACAAAATTTTGAACTACTCTTATCATTTCTTGGCTCCATATTACAGTAATTATGTATCCTTGTTATCTTGGAGCAGACAGATATCCTTAAATTGATACTTGGTGGTAGTTTGGGCTCACACTGTTTAGGCAAAAATGTCCATTTGCTTTCGACTTGTATCTTTACAAAATATGATATTTTGGTCTACAACGTTTTTTTTTCTTTTTTATCTACGTAAATTACTTTCGTTTAGCTGAAGTGGTATGTGTATTCAAAACAACGTTTTCTAAACAGATTGGTCATTAATTTAGCCGGAAATCGAATTGTTCAACGTATATCAAACTTGCTTAAAGGGGAGGTTTGGGTACCCATAAACCGGTTTAACCCTACCGCTGGCTTTTGCTAGTGCCGGTACCAAGTCCGGCTGTCCCGAGTTCCTATCGTTGTTTACGTTTGTCTTTTGTCTCATTTGTGTTTTTCCTGTGTAGTTCCCTAGCAGATTGTGGCATGCAATTAAAATTTTCAGCCATTGTAGGTGTTTCCTGTTGTCCCTTTTATTTCATTTGCTAACTATTTTCAATTTATTTTGGCGATCCAATGGAGATGAAATTTTAAATAAATATGTGTGGCTTTGTAACCATTCTATCAATTAAGATAAATCAGTATTTTGTCGGCTGTTATAACATTTAATCAGGTAACATGACTTAAATGTATGGTCTTTATTTTTCTTAGATATGGTGTACTTGTACATGAGATAATATGTCATGTGTACACTTTGTTCAATTACTATTATCTAAATTTGTGTAAATTCTAAAACCAAAGGATTAACTCCCTCCATCGTAGTTTTGTCCTATTACTGATTATTCGGATTTCTTTTGGTTTTATGCCTTTTAATCATTTTTGAAATTATGGATTTCCTTTGTTTGGGTTCTAGTGCTGCTGATGAGGAATTAATTTCCGAAATGGCCATACAGCTCATTAAAATTATTGCAGTTGGGGTTATCATATGTGTTATGGTCTCATGTTCATTTACCCATATCCTTTCGTAAAATATTTAATACAGGAGTTCGTCTTTTATTGCAGTGTGGAGTTGGTAAAACAATTCCCTGTGGTAGGGATGTATGCTCTTTATTTTTCTTAGATATGGTGTACTTGTACATGAGATAATATTTCATGTGTACACTTTGTTCAATTACTATTATCTAAATTTGTGTAAATTCTAAAACCTAAGGATTAACTCCCTCCATCGTAGTTTTGTCCTTTTACTGATTATTCGGATTTCTTTTGGTTTTATGCATTTTAATCATTTTTGAAATTATGGATTTCCTTTGTTTGGGTTCTATTGCTGCTGATGAGGAATTAATTTCCGAAATAGCCATACAGCTCATTAAAATTATTGCAGTTGGGGTTATCATATGTTATGGTCTCATGTTCATTTACCCCATATCCTTTCGTAAAATATCTAAAGTTGAATCTGGTGCGTAAAATGGTTTTTGTCACAAAATGAAAACACAATGTCACGTTTTTTTGGGAAAAAATGTTTTGACTCAATACGAATTACATGGCAATCATTTTTACCTGTTGATAAAAAATATTGCAAAACAAAAAAAAAACTGTTGTCAAGAAAAAGATTGCGTGCCTTCATCAAATCATCATATGTCGAGAAACAATGATTTGTTTTAAGTAAAATAAGAATGGATTCCTTGCTTTTTATAACAATAAATGAACTGCAGACCAGAAAATTTAGATTGCCATTTAAAATCTTCCTTTTGAATAAATGTCAAAAAGCTATATATATTTTAACTAGCTCTTCAAACGTAAAAAGATAAATCACAAAAGACAAGTCACAAGTTAATCAACTCGTAAGAGCAACGAGAACCTTCGACTTTTTTTTAACCAGGCCCGTGGTTATTCGACGATAAACTCATGACTAATTAAGTCTTAAGGGAATTAACAATCCGTCCTATGGATTTCTATATTACATGACTGAGGGTTTGATTGGTGATTAATTGATGACCAAATGTATTTTATGATTACTAGACCATTTCTGGATTATTTAATGACCATATTTTGTTAATACTTATTTATGAATAGAAGAAAATGATTACTGGATTCCCTGGCTGTCGATTCATTTAGCTTTACTTTTTACGGTGTTCATATAGTTATGAAAATGAAATGTAGTAATGGTATTTCTCTTGTATATTTCTTTATGTAAATGGGTTATCATTTTATTCCTATATTTTAATCATCAGATTGGCCTGGCTTATAATGTAGCAAAGTGCAGCATACCGATATTTTAAGTATTTAAACATTCTAGTAACACAAGGAAGATTAGCATATCCATATTGAGTTTTCAAAATTCGATAGAACTCTTGGAACTAACCATGTGAAATGACCAGATGAATGTGAAGAGTTTATCTAGGTATCTCATGCTATGCATTGCATTACCCATCCTGTTAGAAATGTTAATTCGAAATTAAGCCAAAATCGTGTTCAGATTGTATCAAATCCAAAAGTTTGGATGAAACGACTCTATGATAGTAAACCTCAAGTCATGAGTAGATTCCAGTATGTTGGATGACTAACTGTAAATGGCGCAAGACCTGTTCTGATTGGTAATTTTATCTTCTTTATTAGGGCCCCGCCATGAAATGGCGGCGCCCTATAGTAATCAGCCTGTCCGTTCGTCTGTCCGTCTGTCTGTCCGTCAGCGTTTTCTATGTCGTACGATAACTCAAGATTGCCTGCACAGATTTTTATGATTTTTGTACTCAAAGTTGAACATGACCAAAGGAAGCTCCCTTTTGTTTTTGAGGAAAATCAGAAGATGATTTTTGGGAAAAAAATATTTTTTATATGAAAAAGTGCATATTTTGAGAATTGGCTCTATGTCGTATGATTACTTAAGGGTGCCTTCAGGGATTTTAATGATTTTGAAACTCAAGGTTGAACTTGACCAAAGGAAGCTCCCTTTCGGTTTTTAGGAAAATCGGAAAATGACTTTTGGGATAAACTTTGTTTTTATATGAAAAAGTGCATATTTTGAGAATTAGATCTATGTCGTATGATAACTTAAGACAGCCTTCAGGTATTTTAATTGTTTTGATACTCAAGGTTGAACTTGACCAAAGGAAGCTCCCTTTAGTTTTTTAGGAAAATTGGAAAATGATTTTTTGGAAAAAACCTTGTTTTTATATGAAAAAGTGCATATTTTGAGAATTAGCTCTATGTCGTATGATAACTTAAGATTGCCACCAGGGATTTCCATGATTTTGATACTCAAGGTTGAACTTGACCAAAGGAAGCTCCATTTCGTTTTATAGGGAAATCGGAAAATGATTTTTGGGAAAAACTTAGCTTTTATATGAAAAAGTGCATATTTTGAGAATTAGCTCTATGTCGTATGATAACTTAAAATTGCCTTCAGAGATTTTAATGATTTTGATACTCAAAGTTGGACTTGACTAACAGAAGCTCCCTTTCATATTTGAGGAAAATTTGAAAACAATTTTGAGGGAAAAAAATTAGTTTTTATATGAAAAAGTGCATATTTTGAGAATTAGCTCTTTGTTGTACAATAAATTAAGATTGCCTTCAGGGATTTCTATGATTTTGATACACAAGGTTGGTCTTGACCAAAGGAAGCTCCTTTTTGTTTTTGAGGAAAATCTGAGTACATTTTGGGGGGAAAACATAGTTTTTATATGAAAAACAGCATATTTTGAGAATAAGCTCTATGTTGTATGATAGCTTGAAATGACCTTCACAGATTTTTATAAGTTTTATCCACAGTGTTGAACTTGATCAAAAGAAGGCCCGTAATGATTTTTAGGAGATTCATAAAACATTTTGGGGAAAAAAAACTTAGTTTATATATGAAACTTTTTTTTTAGTATTAGCTCTTTCGTATGATAACTTGAAATGACCTTTATATATTTTTTTCAATGTTTTGATTTGATCTGAACAGATGAGACATAAGTTGTCAAAACGGCCATATACATAAACTAAATTAACAATAACTAAGGATTTTGTTATTTATGTTTTACCCCAAATATTGTTTTATGATTTACATGAAATTCCGCAAACAGGTTTTTGGGACATGCAAGGGGCGGGGCTCTTTCCGACTTTGTCAGTATTCTAGTATATTTAATAAACATCTGATACCGTTGTAATGATTCTTCATCGTATCGCATCAGTTGACATATACACACCGTATGTAGATTGACGCATTGACAGATAATTTGGAGCAATGCATGCTTCACTTGCCGTAGTACCTAATGTCGTACTCTTGAGAATCTATTTCTATGAGAATTCGAGTGATTCCTTTAGTGCTAAAAAAGAAAGAATGATCCTTTGTTATACTATGCTTGTTGTCTTTGGTCTTCCGTGTCCTACAAATCCTTCCGTGTCTTTCAAATACATGTTTTTTGCCCCTTTAGAATTCCACTTCCGTTGTTTTTATAATGCCTGTTGATATATTAAAATAAGAACATAACCATGTTGTATTTTAGGTATAACCTAAGGATTAACTCCCTCCACCGTAGTTTTGTCCTTTGCTACATTTGATATTACTTATATTTCAGATTTCGTTTGGTTTTATGCATTTTAAACATTTTTGGAAAATGTGGATTTCCTTTGTTTGGGTTCTAGTGCTGCTGATGAGGAATTAATTTCCGAAATGGCCATACAGCTCATTAAAATTCTTGCAGTTGGAGTTAATTTATGTGTTATGGTCTCATGTTCATTTACTCCATATCCTTTCGTAAAATATTTAATACAGGGGTTTGTCTTTTATTGCAGTGTGGAGTTGGTAAATTATTTCCCCGTGGTAGAGATGTATGCTCATTATTTTTTCTTACATATGGTGTACTTGTACATGAGATAATATCTCATGTGTACTCTTTATTCAAGTACTATTGTCTATGTAAATTCTAACACCTAAGGATTAACTCCCTCCATGGCCTGAAAAATTACTGTAATAAAATTTACTCCACAAGCGGTGTGAATCAAATGTAGATTTTTAAAAATTCAAAAGATCTCCTTGAGCAGCTATCCTCAACCAGTCTTACCCATTGCCATAGCATTCAAACTTTTGTCTTTTCTACACTTTATACAACCCTGCCACACAATCAACTGAAAATAGTAATTGCAGATTTAATACATCAATGTTTCTGCACAAAAAATGGAGAACGCAGATACACGTATTTAGGTATATAAAAAGACAAGACATATTTTGTTAAGAACCACACTGATTCAAACAAGAAGTACACTGAGACTGACGTTATCAAAATGTTAGAATTTTTAATCGACAATATTTTTGTCGAATTCGGAGGTCGTGTTTTCCAACAGACAATAGGGATTCCTATCGGAACAAACTGTGCGCAACTTTTAGCTGACCATTTCCTTTACTCGTACGAGGCCAAGTTTTTACACGGGCTTATTCAAAGAAAACAAAAACATTTAGCCCAGTCCTTTAATTTCAGCTTCCGCTACATAGACGATGTACTTTCTCTTAGTAATCCTAAATTTAAGCAGTATTTACATCGGATCTATCCCAATGAACTTGAAATTAAAGAAACAACTGAAAAACCTACTTTAGCTTCGTACCTAGATCTTCCATTGTATATTGACGAAAATGGACGTTTGAAATCTAAGCTATACGACAAGCGTGATGATTTTAATTTCCCAATAGTGACTTTTCCTTTTCTTAGCAGCAATATACCTACCTCTTCAGCCTATGGAGTGTACATTTCACATTTGATTCGTTACTGTCGAGCGTGTAGTTTGTACAGTAATTTTTTTAACAGAGCAAAAACTTTGTCCCAAAATTACAAAAACGGGATAACAGTAAACACCTACAATGGCCAGGAACTACAATCACATGCCACAATTTACAAGCAAATTGCACCGGAAAAACAATAATGAAAACAAGAGACAAACATAAAATAACGATAGGAACTCAGGATATCCGTACTTGGTACCGGCACTAGCAAATGCCAGTGGTAGGGTTAAACCGGTTTATGGACAAAAAGCTGCTTAGTGAGGAATTTGTTCAATCTATATTAATTTCATCCCTCAAGAAATTCTATGGCCGTCACCATGACATCATTGAAAGATATGACGTGCTAGTATCCAAAAATGAAAGTTGACATTTTCAGCTAGATTCACGTCTTCCCGGATTTGACTACCGACTTTGACATTTTCCCAGATTGACTCACAGTGTGACGGGTGCTGTTAACAGACCAGAACATGCTTACCCTTCCGGAGCACCTGATGATTTTCTCAGTTTCACTGGAGTTCATTCTGTAAGTGCCTTTGTTTTGAATGTTGTAATTTCTCTTTCTGTACTTTGTATCTGTCTAACGTCATTGTTTTCTTTCTCTAACGCCATTGTTTTCTCTGTTCTCGTTTTCGCCATGTCTTTGGACTTCGATTTTTGTAAATTTCATTCCTTTGTGCCTCCGGTATTCTACTGCCGTTGTTCCATCGTAGTTTTGTACTTAGTTATATTTGATATTACTTATATTTCAGATTTGGTTTGGTTTTATGCAATTTGAACATTTTTGGAAAATAAGGATTTCCTTTGTTTGGTTTCTAATGCTGCTGATGAGGAATTAATTTCTGAAATGGCCACACAGCTCATTCAATTTATTGCAGTTGGAGTTAACATATGGTCTCATGTTCATTTACTCCATATATTTAATACAGGGGTTTGTCTTTTATTGCAGTGTGGAGTTGGTAAAACAATTCCCCGTGGTAGAGATGTATGCTCATTATTTTTTCTTAGATATGGTGTACTTGTACATGAGATAATATCTCATGTGTACACTTTGTTCAAGTACTATTGTCTATGTAAATTCTGACACCTAAGGATTAACTCCCTCCATGGACTGAAAAATTACTGTAATGAAGCTTACTCCACAAGCAGTGTGAATCAAACAACTAAATACCGAAGTCACTGTGAATTTAATTTCTGCATATGCGCATTTCGACAACTTATGTCTCTTCAGTGCAGATAAAATCTAAACGTTTGGAAGGCCATAACTCAAAGATGTTTAAAAATTGATAGAGGACAAATAACAAATATGATCTAAATGTAAAGCCAAAATAGCTAAGGACAGAGCTTTGCATGAGGGAGATACCCCTTAGTTTTCAACAAAATTTACAAAAATTTAGATATTGTAAGGTTCCAAATAGAATCGGCTTTCGGGTCAGCACCGAAGTACTGACTACTGGGCTGGTGAATACCCCCGGGGACTAACAGTCCACCAGCAGTGGCATCGACCCAGTGGTAACAAATAACTAAATACCGAAGTCACTGTGAATTTAATTGCTGCATATGCGTAATTCGACAACTTATGTCTCTTCAGTGCAGATAAAATCTTAACGTTTGGAAGACCATAACTCAAAGATGTTTAAAAATGATAGAGAACAAATAACCAATATGATCTAAATGTAAAGCCAAAATCAGCTAAGGACAGACCTTTGCATGAGGGAGATACTCCTTAGTTTTCAACAAAATTATAAAAAAAATTTAGATATTGTAAGGTTCCAAATAGAATCGGCTTTCTGTGGATTCTTAAAAATTCAAAAGATCTCCTTGAACAGCTATCCTCGGCCAGTCTTACCCATTGCCATAGCATTCAAAGTTTTGACTTTTCTACACTTTATACAACCCTGCCACACAATAAACTGAAAATAGTAAATGCAGATTCAATACATCAATGTTTCTGTACAAAAAATGGAGAACGCAGATAAACCTATTTCGGTATAGGGAAAGATAAGAAATATTTTGTTAAGAACCAGACTGATTCAAACAAGAGGTACACTGAGACTGACGTTATCAAAATGTTATAATTTCTCATCGACAATATTTTTGTCGAATTCGGAGGTCGTGTTTTCCAACAGACAATAGGGATTCCTATCGGAACAAACTGTGCGCCACTTTTAGCTGACCCTTTTCCTTTACTCGTACGAGGCCAAGTTTTTACAAGGGCTTATTCAAAGAAAACAAAAACATTTAGCCGAGTCCTATAATTTCAGCTTCCGCTACATAGACGATGTACTTTCTCTTAATAATCCTAAATTTAAGCAGTATTTACATCGGATCTATCCCAATGAATTTGAAATTAAAGAAACAACTGAAACACCTACTTCAGCTTCGTACCTAGATCTTTTATTGTATATTGACGAAAATGGACGTTTGAAATCTAAGCTATATGACAAGCGTAATGATTTTAATTTCCAAATTGTGAACTTTCCCTTTCTTAGCAGCAATATACCTACCTCTCCAGCCTATGGAGTGTACATTTCACAGTTGATTCGTTACTGTCGAGCCTGTAGTTTGTACAGTAATTTTTGAACAGAGCAAAAACATTGTCCCAAAAGCTGCTGAGTCAGGGATTTGTTCAACCTTTGTTAATTTCATCCCTCAAGAAATTCTATGGCCGTCACCATGACATCATTGAAAGATATGACGTGCCAGTGTGCAAAATGAAAGTGGACATTTTCAGCTAGATTCATGTCTTCCTGGATTTGACTACCGACTTTGACATTTTCCCAGATTGACTCACTCACAGTGTGACGGGTGCTGTTAAAAGAGCGGGACATGCTTACCCTTTCGGAGCACCTGGTGTCACTCTCAGTTTCACTGGAGTTCACACTGTGAGTGCCTTTGTTTTAAATGTTGTAATTTCTATTTCTGTACTTTGTATCTGTCTAACGTCATTGTTTTCTTTATTTAACGCCATTGTTTTCTATGTTCTCGTTTTGGCCATGTCTTTAGACTTCGATTTTTGTAAATTTCACTCCTTTGTTTCTCCGGTATTCTACTGCCGTTGTTCCATCGTAGATTTGTCCTTAGCTATATCCAAAAATTACTTATATTTCAGATTTGGTTTAGTTTTATGCATTTTAAACATTTTTGGAAAATATGGATTTCCTTTGTTTGTTAATTTCCGAAATGGCTACACAGCTCATTAAAATTATTGCAGTTGGAGTTAACATATTTGTTATGGTCTCATGTTCATTTACTCCATATCCTTTCGTAAAATCTTTAATACAGGGGTTCGTCTTTTATTGCAGTGTGGAGTTGGTAAAACAATTCCCCGTGGTAGAGATGTATGCTCTTTATTTTTCTTACATATGGTGTACTTGTACATGAGATAATATCTCATGTGTACACTTTGTTCAGTTACTATTATCTATGTAAATTCTAAAACCTAAAGATTAACTCCCTCCATCGTAGTTTTGGCCTTAGCTATATTTGATATTACTTATAGTTTTTTTTTCATTTTAAACTTTTTTGGGAAATGTGGATTTCCTTTGTTTAGGTTCTAGTGCGGCTGATAAGGAATTAATTTCCGAAATCGTCATACAGCTCATTAAAATTATTGCAGTTGGAGTTAACATATGTGTTATTGTCTCATGTTCATTTACTCCATATCTTTTCGTAAAATATCTGATGGGGTTACTCTACAAAACACTTAAGAGTTAATCAGATAGAAAGTCTAAGCCACGTTTATTCATTTTAATTCCGATCGTAAGAAATTAATTGTATTTCATGAGAAACTCCATTATATTGAAAGTTTTAATTGTAAATATTGTTTTAGTTAAGAAGATTTCGTTTTGTAGCTCAGCTCGCTATAGGCAGGGTAAGTTTTTGCCATAAGTTTTCGTCCGTTGTCTGTCGACCTTCAGGAGTAAGTATTCATTGAATCGAATGGGCCCATCGTAACCAAACTTTGCCACAATGGTCATAAGTGGTATCTGAAAAAAGTTGATTTTCAGATAAGCCCTATGTCAAAACTGTCTGCCAGCGGGAACAAAGTTTTAACATTGGACCCTATGGGAAAACCTTCAAAGATCTTCTGGTCTGAAACTGCTGAGCCAGTTGGAACCAAACTTGGCAACAGAAGTTTATATATAGTCCCCTGCAAAAATGGTGTTTTTTTTCAGGTCCAATATAGTTATTTTGGTGCCGATCTATCATCAAACATAGCTGCCAGCAGTGAACTAACTTGAACATTTGACCCTATGGGAAATGTATACAAATATTCTCCATAAAGAAACATAGTATGAATGATGCTTATAAGGTGACGATCAAGATGGCAGCAAGTAGGGCAAAATGGCCAAATGCTGAACCTTATGAAATAAAGCTAAGGTTTCCTTGCAAAGTTTGAAATTGAACCCCTTTATCATAGAAGTTTATTTAACTAAATGTATTTCCATGGTCCAGGTGGGCGATAAAGGGTCTTGAAAGCCTATTGTTTTCTTTTTTAACATTGAAATAATTGCCTCTAATAAATCTGAAAAAATTCCTTACCCTAAAAATTGTGTAAAATAAAAAAACGGGAACTAAAAAGTCTTGGCCTAATTTCAATACATCTTGTTTGCCCAGACAGCTTACGTTGCTATAAATAGCGATAATATAATATCCTGTTCATTTTGATCCAAGGAAGTGTTATATATGGAGGAAAACTTGTTGTCATCAGATATTGAAAATGACTTATATGTACTTTTATTTTATCGGTTTAAATTTAGAAACGTTCAATCATACTGTCAAGTGAGTTTTATACATAGTCCGTCTAACATATGGACATTATCAATTAGGTCTGAAGGCATTGTTATTAGTGGTTAAGGTGTCAAAGTGATAAAAGACTTGAGCATTAACAACAATTTGTAGTGATTTGTCTTATTTTCAGCTTCAATATATACATTCAAGAAAAAAAGTCTATATTAATTTGCTTTTTGTGATTTATGACAATTTAAACTATTGAATTCCAAGACATGTATATAGCTAGGAGAATTTCCACATGACCACACGACGCCATCAAAATCAAAACAAAACTAGTTTTCGTCGGAAAAATCTTGTTTAACGGCTTAAATTTAAGCATTAAATGTGTTTTCATATTGACGTAACTAATTATTGTAGACCTATTAATGGTATTTCCATGCCATTTGAAAGCAGTGAAATTCCCACCAATCACCATACATTGTAACCAATGATTAAAGGGATCGTTATACGACTATCGGTAATCCATTAATGGTGCCACAGTCGAACCTTTTAATTTGTTTATAAAACAAACGACAAAATATTATAACAATTGTTAAATTTATAATGTAGAGAGCAATTGTGTGATTGTTTGTTTAGAGGAGTTCCAAACAGTACTGGGGGCAAACGCATTATGCTATCATAGTTGTATTGTCAGAATCTTGAATTCACAAAACATTAATGTACGATAAAATAAGATGTAATACATGTACATTGTCTAACGACAGACCAGTCGAGGGGATCTGGAATGATTTTATCATCATGTAAATTTCAATGTCTTAATACCGCAAAATCATAAACAGGCAAGTAATATAGCACCGCTTGTAAGAATTAAAATATTTATTACACGAAAAACGCGCAGCGTTTTTTGTGCAATACATATTTTAATGAGTAAGGCGGTGCTATATATAATTTGTAATATGACCAACCAAAATCGTTTTACAGACAATGCTTCGGTATCCGTTTGCCGATGTATAGCTGTATAATGGAAGATGAGAGGATAAGCTTTTGAAGAGGTAGAGGGTAGAGAGCTCATCTAAATCAAAACATTGCAGACGAGGATGGAATATGTTGCAGAAAAGTAGTTTAAATTTGCTTTAAGGCTAATTTTAAATGAATATATGATTTAAAAGTGCCTACATAATAATATATCTCTTACCTGAAAACTTTTTTAATGAAATATCACCACAAATTATGAAATTTTATTTGAACAGAAAACTGGAGGGTTACGAATTCTGTTCAAAAGGTAGCAAGGCACAAGAACGGAGGGTAGCGAGCTAAATCATACACAAGTAAATGATGATATGGTACATTTGAAAATTTAATCTCCAATTATGAAGTCAAACTTCAGCAAGATGACAAAAGTAAACAAATCCAAAGTTAGAATAATAGCAATTTATCAGCTTGTTATATTTAATTTTCTCTCGGAATATACTAAACATATAGAAACATATTTTCTAGAAATTAAGACTGAGGGAAATATATACAAACAAGTTTATTAAAGTTTGCTGTATATTTTTTACATTACAAAAATAGGATAACAGTAACACTTACAATGGCCGAAAATTACAATCATGACTAGGTACTAGTATATCTAAAATGTGAGCGGACGATTTGGTTTTTGTAAATATTTCATTACTTGGTTGAACGTTAATTAAATGATGAAAAGGGGAATATTGAACACTTAATAAAATATATTAAGAAATTGAAAAATAAAAGCCGTTGTTTGTGAATTTGAGGAATGACCATTTTCCCGTGAATATATTTCATTCAGCATACCAATGTTCAGAATGCACTGAATTTTCTCCAAAACCGTTTTATCCGGCCATCTGTTATATACACGATCATAACTAAATCAATTTAAATGCAACTGAACTTTAAGATGAAATACCACCAAATTTGTTGCAATTTCGACGGATTTTGACAAATATTGTAGTTTTTTTTTCTTCTAAAATTCATGACATAGCAACTCTAGAAAAAAACTAAATTAAATGCCATTTTAAAGGGAAGCTATTTATACACTCGAAATGTTTTGGTTCTCGGTGTCCTCCAAGTAGTAACATCTTCCCAAAAAAAAACTGTGAAATAGCTATGTAGTGGTAGACGGGTTTGTCCCCCCTTATTATTGCCCTTTTTCTTTTGTGTATTCCTTGTTCTTTTCGCCGGCTCCCTTCTCACCGGGCTACTTCCGTTTTACACCGGTCCCGTCGGGGTTCTCTGTACTTAGTATAAAAGGGAGGATCCCGGTAAGCCCGGTGTTCCCCGGATATTAGCGTTCTGATTGCAGACGACATTATATGTGATCTACATTTGTACCTTCAGTCATAATATATTGAAAGTTCACCCGTTTGTACTAATTTGGGATTTATCGGTAAGACATCCGTCTACCACAAACACATATTTATGTATTGAATATTCCGCGAATACACATAATAAACCGTATTTCACTTTACCGGATCAATTTATTCAAAACCATGTCCCGGAACTCGGGAATTTACAGGAAAAACTAACTCCTGTTACACTGGGAGCTCGTCAACGGGATTTGGTTATATTGTTATCATTTAACAGAACAATTTATGGCCTCTTCAAGTTCATTTTTGGCTAATTTAAGCCACGGATTCATAGGATTCGTTGAATATTTAACACCAAGTTTCTTTTTGAAACATAAACAGACACCGATAGAAACGGAGGAACAAGTTGGAAAACAAGTGAACTTTTCACTTCAAAGTAACAAAAACAAAGAAACAAATGAACAAAATAAATGTAACTTACCCCTAGATTACGATATGTCCAAGTCCATGTCAAATCAATGCACAAATATGTCCGACGGGAAATTTGAACATGAACGTTTTGTTCAAAGTACGCCACACATACACACAAATACACAGGAAATAAATGGAAGTTATATTCCAAATCCAAGTAATTCCGACTTCGTCAACAAAATAGATTTCAATGAAACCGGGGAACCAAATAATCACATCCATGATATCAACATGCCCGTCGTGAATGGTCACACACAAAACTGCAATCAAGTCGAATGTCACAGGTCTTCTCCTCATTCTGTGAATATTGTCAATAAAAATGACATCACTGGTAATCACACACATTCCACAGATTATCGTGAACATGAAGTTAATTGGAAACAACAAAGAAGTCCCAGTTTACTTGGGAAATTGCCACACTCAAACGACGTTAACATTTCGGCAGACGCTCCATTTTTAAACAACGTCAAAACGTGTGATCACGTGACAATGTGTATTGCCTGTCAAAATAAGGACGTCACATATCGGGAACAGGTACCCGTTCGCACAAAGCACATAGGAAAGACAGATAAACAGTTAGTTTATACAAATAATACAAATATGGGAACTAACCAGAGTCGGCTTTCTGATTTTGAGCTACATCATGATTTAAATAAAGATCTACAAAACAAAGGGGGTTTATTCTGTCCTGAAAATAAAATAAATGTTTCAACTACTCCTTCTTATCCACAGCATTGTGAAAAATTGCAATTTAGGCAAGGTTCAACAACATTTGATGTTGGCGATACAGGACATTATGCAAATTTCTTGCATGCAAATAAGGATGAAAAAGAGGTGATTTCACCTCAAGATTGGTACAATATGACACAAAATAAAAACCTAAGTAAAACATATGATAATGAGGAAAGTAATGATCAAGTTCGTATGAACTCGAGAGATTTTATACCACAGCCCTTTGACAAATCGCATATCACAAATGCTCATGCTACACCGCAAACCGTCGGCAGCCCATCACGCCAAGACTATTATTCCCAAAATAATTCTAGATACCCCCGAAAGTTAAAAGAGCCAGACCTGTTTGACGGACAGCGTTCAGAGTGGCCAGACTACATATGCCACTTTGAACAGGTGGCCCAGTGGAATATATGGTCAAAAAGCGAAATGGCCGCACAATTGGCCATGAGTTTAAGAGGCGCGACCCAGAGGGTATTAAGCGAGCTCTCCATGGATACATTGTCTAATTATGACAATCTTAAAAATTCCCTCGTGAAAAGATTTTGCCCTCCCGAGCGAGAAACCGCATACAGATGCGAATTTAGAAACAGACGGCGAGGTCGTGATGAGTCAGCTTCAGACTACGGATACGCCCTTAAGCGTTTAGGTAACAGAGCCTTTCCGACAATTCCTCTACAAATGCGCGAGAGTCTAATCGTAGAGCAATACGTTTCCGGTATGTCAAATCCAGAATTAAAGAGACATGTGCAGTTTGCGCATCCCACCACACTCGACCGCGCAATTTCTTTAGCCGTCGAATTCGAGGCTTTTGAGTGTGCTCAAATATTATGGCGCAAGCCAAAAGATATGGAAGGAAAACAAGTAATGGCTCTAACTTATAAACAAACTGGCAAAAATTTCTCGGAAAATGAGAAAATAAATAGCCTTGAGGAATCAATCAGAGACGTTAAAGATTCTCTACACCGTGTACTCAAAAAGATTGACGAGCCGCGAGAAGAAAATAAAAACGGACGGTTCAAAAATATTCAAAATAGAACGACTAGGGATAAGAAAAACATACAGTGTTTTAACTGCGGTAAATACGGTCATTACAGTTTCGACTGCCGGAATGGCAGAATAGACGGTCGTAATAACAGAAAACAAGGACATCGTTTTAGGCGTCACACAACGGAAAATATTCACGAAGAAAATAACAATAACAACAGTGGGTTAAACTCAACAGGGCTGCCCCAGTAAACACGTAACATTCTCAGAACATTCCGGATTGAGCCAAAGAATGTTATACCGGGATTATAACATCGTGATAACATTCTCACAACATAAATCAGCAATGTTATAACGAAACGTTATCACAACATTACAGCAAAACGTTGTGATAATGTTTCATTGGTGTTACTGTTTTCATGTAATGTTATTGGAACGTTACAATATAACATAAAAACTGGAGATGTTGGTGGAACATCCAAGAGACATTCTAGCGGGCACACACTGTGGGCTGGGTTCGAAATCTTTCCTTCTCCGCATAAAAATAAACTCTGATGTATTGTGATGTTAGGAAACGTGTTTTCTTAATTTCCTGACCCCTTTACACTCATTTCTGGAAATCGTCATCTTTTTTCGGGAGGTGGGGGGGGGGTACACAAGTGCATTTCTTAAAAGTTTTAATAGATTGAATTAATTATTTCATTCAGTAAAATCTTGAATTAAAACCTTTTTTACATAAAACCAAAATATGCTGTCCCGGTTCGTGGAAAATTATTACAAATCCTGAGGTAACATCACGTGACAGATGGATTATCTCCCGTGATATTTGAAACATTGGAGGCAAATGGACCACAACAGCACAAAGACACATCAACGAATTTAGATAAGTATTTTTTCATTGTTTTAAGTTTTTTAACGGCAGATATTTAGAGTTAAACAAACTATTAATTGTTAGCATTTTATCTGTTGATGTAGAAAAAACAATGTGTTTATTTGTTCATCAATGAAATGCTAGGGAAAGGGGGGATTTCTTTGAAATAATAAGAGGAGAGTATGTAAAAATAAATCATTTGATTAAGCGTAGTTTAAAAAAATATTAAAACATTAACTATATAAAATTGTTATTTTGTGTAAACACCAATGAATATCCCATTTTCCTACACAAATTTAGAGAAATGATATTTAAAGTATTATTTGTATTTATTTATTATTGAAGTATTTGTGACAGTTGCTGATAAAATAAAAATCTCTGCTGTTGTGTATAAGTGTGTAAACTTAATTTTATACAGTGGTAAATATGTTGACCTCATAAACACTGATAAATGTACACACTGAAATGCACCCCTCTGTGTTAATTTCACTGATAAGCTATTTGATTAGAATGATAACTATTTGTTTGTGCAATAATTAATGAAGGAGTGAAGTAATATTACATTATTTTAACATATTTTAAACTTTGTGTACTTTGTGGATAATTCTCTGATTTCAGGTATTACAAAGAACACTGCAAGACGGATGAAAGAAATTGCAATAACAACATGGTATTCATTAATCTGGAAATTTGTTTTGATCATTTTTGTGGTTACCGGCTTATCAGATGTGAACTGTAACAATTCTACCCAGGAAATTAGAAAAAGTCATATTTTAATGAAATGGAATCAAGGAAACCGACAAATCTGTTTAAAAGTTAGTGTTTAAGCAGCAATACTCCATGCCATCACTATGATCACTACATTTATGGAATAAACATGATCAACTGGAGCATTATCTTGATTATAGATAGAATAAAAGGTGACAAGCATTTCAACATGTTCAACAAGTGATATGTCCCAGAACTGATGCTCCGTTGTAAAGTGAAACAGGGGACGTCTGAGATGTGCACGAAGAGGAATTAAAAAAAAGTACCATACATGTATGCTAATGCAATAGTTAATAGAAGGAATTAAATATCTGGTTGTATAATAATGTTTTGATAATGTTTTGATAACATCCAAATAACATATCGAGTATGTCCTTGCTGTATGTTCCAACAACATCCAAATACTAACGTTATTTAAACCATCCAAGAACGTTATAACAATGTTCCAGGAACGTTACCCACAATGTTCCTGGAACCAAACTGGGAGTCTACACTTTTACATCCCAGGGATGTTGCTCCGTAACGATCTAGGAACAAAAGCATAACATTGCTACAACATTTTCGGAATGTTTTTGTGTTTTGTGGGGCACTCGAGGCCGACAGTACAGCCCAGACAAACCTCAAAATAAGTAATCATTTAAATGAGAGGCCGACTAACTTACGTTTAGCCGCCATTACTAAGCACTGCTGGTTTGCTAAAGTTTTTATTGATAAAATTTGTATAAACATGCTTAATGATACAGGGTCCGCTGTAACATTGATTTCATCTGATGTATTTGAAAAGCTAGGTTATTCAAACAGAAAATTAAATGAAGTTTCATCAATTTTAACAACCGGACGGCGAGCCGATGAAGGTGTTTGGGGAAAGCAACCTTTTATTAAGGTTACACGGTCATGGATTTTACCAAACTGCTATTGTTGCAGATCTAGGGAATATATCCGGAATTTTAGGGCTCGATTTTCTGTCGAGAAACGACATAACAATAGATACTAGTCAGGGTATTTTAAATTTTCCAGATTTCAAAGTTAAACTCGCGATCGACAGCGACTCAAGCACTTATTGTGCTAGGATCCATTTAACCGACACCGTGCAAGTACCCGCGAAAACTGAAGTTTTTGTAACTGGTAGGATAGACGGGAATGGCACGGGTGAAGTGCAGTCTTTACTAGAACCAATACAAGGGTTAAATGGGGAAAACGTGTTTATATCCCAAAATCCATAGTAAATACTACAAACAAGGAAGTAGTGTTCAGTATAATGAACCCGTCGCCGGAAGATGTAGTGCTCAGGCGAAACCTATCTGTAGCATCCATACAACCATTTATGGAAATCATGGATTATGATATCCATTTAGCACAATCTTGTAAATCGCAACTCCCTGATCACTTAAAACAAATGGTCGAAAAAGTCTCTGAAAAACTCACACGTGAACAGAAAAACGAGGTTGAAGCGGTGTTAAGCGGATATTCTGACATATTTATCGGTCCCGATGGTAAGCTAGGACAAACAAACCTAGTTGAACATAGCATAAACCTTGAACATGATAAACCAATAAAAGTACCGCCAAGGCGACTTCCAATAAACCAACGCCAAATAGCGGCCGCTGAAATGATAAGATGCTCCAAAATGATATAATTGAACCCAGTAATTCACCCTATGCAGCACCGATAGTTCTAGTACGAAAGTCCGACTCCACTGTACGCTTTTGCGTAGATTATCGTCGATTGAACTCAGTGACAATCAAGGACAGCTATCCTCTTCCGAGGATCGACGATTCGCTCGACTCTTTAGCAGGTGCAAGGTTTTACTGTACCTTAGATATGGTACAAGGCTTCTTCCAAGTAAAAATGCGTGATGAGGACAAACCGAAGACCGCATTTGTCACACACAAGGGTTTATATCAATTTCGGGTCATGCCGTTTGGTTTGGCAAATAGTCCGAAAACTTTTGAGCGGTTGATGGAATTGACACTTGCTGGTTTACAGTGGGAACGGTGTCTTATTTATCTAGACGATATCATCGTGTTTGGCAAAACATTTGAAGAGACAATTGAAAATTTGAAACTTGTATTTGACCGATTTAGAGGTGCAAACTTAAAATTGAAACCGTCGAAATGTACTTTTTTCCAGGACGAGGTTAAGTATTTAGGCCATGTCGTATCTGTTGATGGGATAAAGTGCGACCCTGCTAAAGTTGATTCAGTTAGAGATTGGCCAGTACCCGAGTCAGTGTCCGATGTCCGAAGTTTTCTCGGCATCGCTTCGTACTACCGCAAATTTATCGAGGGTTTCTCAACATTAGCATTTCCTCTCACCCAGTTGACTCGCAAAAATAAAAGGTTTATTTGGACAGACGGGTGTGAAAAATCATTCCACACATTAAAAGACGCCCTGATAAGTGCACCTGTTCTTGCATACCCAACACGCACAGATCCGTTCATCCTCGATACCGATGCAAGTAGTTTCGGCGTTGGAGCAGTACTATCGCAGATCCAAAACGGTCAAGAACGCGTCATAGCGTATGGGAGCAAGACCTTGTCCAGGTCTCAAAGGGGCTACTGTACCACCTATCGTGAACTACTTGCCGTGGTCACATTTGTAAAACAGTTCCGCTATTATTTGTCAGGTAGACATTTTCTCCTACGCACTGACCACTCGTCTCTCAAGTGGTTGAAAAATTTTAAAGAACCGGAAGGTTTGGTGGCAAGATGGCTCTCACTTCTAGATACATTTGATTTCAGGATTGAGCACCGGCGTGGTACTCTACACGGAAATGCGGATGCGTTATCACGTATTCCCCGACGTAAATGCCTGCGAGCAGAATGTCAGCAATGTCGTGCAGGTTCCGAATGCACACACGGCGTCAATGTAGTCACACGTTCTAAAAACAAAAACACCGACCAATCTCCAGGGACTTGTGTCCCATCGCACTCTTCCGATGAAACATATCAGGAAAGGTTAGAATTAAGTCTAACGACCGAAGTATATTGGGTAGATCAATGGAGTCTCACCGACTTACAAACCGCACAAGCTAGTGATGAGGCCATCGGGCCAATTTTACACTTGATAGGGACACAAACAGAAACACCTGACATTAAAAGTTCTAATTTGGAATTCAACACCCTAATAAAACTATGGGCAACATTGACGATTAGAAATGGTCTTCTTTATAAGGTCTGGGAAAATGAGGACGGTTCCTCAATTCTGCGATTAATCGCACCATTTTCTATTCGAAAAACAATAATGTGTCAACTACACAATTCCCGAACAGCAGGTCATCTTGGTAGGGAGAAAACTTTAAACAAACTTAAAGCTAGGTTTTATTGGCCTGGGATGACACATGACGTAGCACGTTGGTTCAAGTCTTGTTTACTGTGTCAAAAGAGGAAACCAGGTCCCGGTTTGGGCAAGTCACCTATGGAACACTCTACGGTCTACGGACCAATGCAATGCGTGGCCATGGATATAATGGGTCCTTTACCCACAACTGATAACGGAAATCGGTTTATACTAGTGATAGGTGATTATTTCACCAAACGGACCGAAGCCTACGCGCTTGAAAACCACACCGCATTGTCCGTTGCTGATAAATTTGTTTCTGAGTTCGTATGTAGATTCGGCACGCCAATGCGCATCCACACAGACCAAGGGCCCGAGTTTGAAAGTCAACTTTTCGCAAGAATTTGCGAACTTTTAGATATCACAAAGTCCAGGACAACACCATACCGTCCACAATCAGACGGAATGATAGAACGCTTTAATCGCACTTTACAACAGATGCTCGCGATGTTCGTAGACCAAAAT
>MJUU01067373.1:82909-97012 GCA_002080025.1 Modiolus philippinarum
TTGCTTTCGGTTTTGCGTGTACATGAGCATTTTGCCTGATTACCGTAGTTGTTGTAATAAATTAAGCGCGCTATATAAATTGAGACAACACCTGTATTTTTGTTTTTGAAAATTTGTATTTATTGTGCTAGAAAATGGCATAAAAATATGGGAATAAAGCAAGATTTTGCTTTCATATGTAGAACTTACAGTAAGACACGTTAAGTGGCAACAATTGTATGCTTAGTGCTTTAATTTTGTGCTTTCAGTATCATGTCTTTGGAAGACCCATTAGATTTGATGGCTGAGGATGAATCGTTCGATATGAACGTAGACAATGACAGCAACACAGTCACAGTTCCTGCAACATCGGATATAGACAAAATTGCATTCTACTATGCCCCAGATATGAAGTGTCCAATCGAGGACTGTAATGTGGAGGGAAAATTCGCTACAAAGACTAGGTACCAGAGGCACTGGGAAGAACGACACATCCTACAGGCAGAAAAATGGGAATGTGCCTATGCACAGTGTAAGACCCTTGTTAGAAGGAAGTCCGATATGCGTTCACATATTAAGTATGTCCACAATGAGAAAGACACCAGAAGGATAGAGGAGATTCTTACAAAGTGCACTAAGAAACTGGTTAGGAGTAAAGGGTTTGTTGACCCTGGATTTTTTGTATTCAAGGGGAACTTAAGGAGTCAGAAGAGCGTTGACTCTTCTTCATCTAACCTAGCTTCCACTTCTTTAAACATTGTCTCCACATCTTCAACCAATGGTTCATCTTCATTCTCTTCGTCTGTCATCAGTACTAATGTAATGCCTTCAGTCTCAGTCGTTAACTGTGTCTTGACATCAACAGATGAACAAGCTTCCGAAGACGATCCACAATTCATCGTCCATATTCCATCCATTACTACTGTAAAGACTTCAACTTCATCAACTCCTTTGGCTTCTTCTTCAACCACAGCAAAACAAACAGGAACAAAGACCCTGATCAGTCTAAAGGATTATAACAGGACATCTCGTCCTCCTCCAATCACTCTTCCAGTCAACCCTATCTTCAAGTCTAACTCTGATGCATCGACTCAGACTTCAGCCATGGACATACAGGAAGTGTATCTTCCTCCAATACCATCTTCGTCTATCACTGAAGTAGAAGATCATATCAGGTATATCTGTAATTGCATGGATCAATTTGGGAGGCAGAGAGAGGCGGCCAAGATACGACTGGAGCAACTCCGCCAGGAAGCCAAAGAGGAACCTACTCTGAAGAAAGAGAGAGAGCTTAGAAGAAAGGTGGAATCAGAGAATCGTGAATTAAAACGTCAACTTGCAGAAATCAAATGGAGAGAAGGACTTTTTCCGTCATTACTCGAACAGTAATTATTATGTTCATCATGATAACCGTTAACTTAGTGAACTTTTCTTGTTTGCAGTTTGGCTTTGTTTAAAACATTCTAGTGACTCTTAGAGACTGGTCCAAAATTATTTTAGTAGTCACACTTAATATTTCTGAAATTATGTGAATTTAATATTTTGCATCACTAACATTAATTTCTATTTCAGGAAATAAGACATTGAACATTATTTATTTTATGTATATATATTGTTGACATTATTTATTATATTTAATGCTATTGTAACATTTTGGACTCCTTTGGAAACTAATGTGCATCCTTTATGCACATTAGGTTTTAAGGGAGGGGGAGTGTAGTGGTAGACGGGTTTGTCCCCCCTTATTATTGCCCTTTTTCTTTTGTGTATTCCTTGTTCTTTTCGCCGGCTCCCTTCTCACCGGGCTACTTCCGTTTTACACCGGTCCCGGCCGGGTCTCTGTATTTAGTATAAAAGGGAGGATCCCGGTAAGCCCGGTGTTCCCCGGATATTAGCGTTCTGATTGCAGACGACATTATATGTGATCTACATTTGTACCTTCAGTCATAATATATTGAAAGTTCACCCGTTTGTACTAATTTGGGATTTATCGGTAAGACATCCGTCTACCACAAACACATATTTATGTATTGAATATTCCGCGAATACACATAATAAACCGTATTTCACTTTACCGGATCAATTTATTCAAAACCATGTCCCGGAACTCGGGAATTTACAGGAAAAACTAACTCCTGTTACAGCTACAATGGAAACAAAATTCTATTTTCAATTAACAATGAAGGGATATGGAGTAAATGCAAATGAGACAAAATCTCTACAAATACATGGTAAAACACAGCAATGGAACAACGCTTTTATTGTTGTTCTTCATCTTGAAGTCACCATGAGGCCTTCAACAATGAGCATTACTCATACCTCATAGCAAGTTCAAGACGGCCCCTAGCACCGGTTTGAGCGGTATTCATTGCTAATTGCTGAGCAACGCTACATCCATGTCTTTTTATCCTTTGATCCATGGATGCGGGATCGTCAACAAACAAAACTTAACTGGCAAAGTGTTCTTACAATCAAAACTACGTTTGACTGCTAAAATCTCAGAAAACAGACAAGGGGGCATAAGTTTACTTCATTTCAGAGACTACATTACTCTTTCCAGCAACATGTGAGCATATTTTGGAAATGACCCAACACAGATTCAAATTTTACGGCCAAATGTTTAGAAAAATAAGGAGTAGGATACTGGATCAGTAATTTGACGGCTTTTCCTTTGTGACGTCATAATTGAATGACAGATGTGAAACGTCATATCTCGTTTACTTTGTCGCAAATTAACTGCCTTTTCCCCTAAATAATGTTTAAAGACCAAACCAACTAATCATTTTTACAGTTGATTTTTCTCATGAAACTTAGCATAATCATTCTTCACGGTATTTTGTACAATTTTCAAGAATAAAAAAAATATAGGTCACCGAATTAGTTTTGTTGCTATAGCGCCATGAAAACTAGCTAAATTCGGAAGATGAATGGAGAAATGAGAATGTTAACTTCAAACCCTTGGCATTTCGGTAATAATAGTTGAAATTGCAAACGGATTTCTGTATTATACTACGGGAAGTCTATAGATTTCTACACTATTAAAGAACAAACTCTCGAATGAAAGAGTTCTAATTAATTTAACGCTTAATTACTTTCCCGCGCTAAATATTAGACATTTTTGTTATCTTTTCCATTCAATTGTGAAATTTCTGCAGTTGATTTTTTCCTCATATTTTCAGAGCATTTAAAGTTGTTTGTATTAAGTAGAATAAGGCAATAAAAACAATAGATCACCGAACTCATAAGAAAGATATAATGGAATATACCGACAAAAAATGGCTTTTTCGGCCACACGTCGCTTGATTTTTCTCTTGCAATGAAGATGACGTCACAGTAATATACGTCGAAAGTTAGAGTATCGATAATGAACACTAAAGCAATAATCTAAAAATCAATTATTAAGGGGGTGTTGGAAAATTAATCAGTCAATTTTAAGCGATATTGTCTACCAAGATTTAATCAATAATTTAATCGATAAGTGTTTTATTGAGAAACATGGTTCTGAAAACATACAATTAGAGTGGGATTTACTTAAATTGAGAGTAAGGGAGGCAACTGTAGAATATTGTAAGGAAAAATCGAAAAAACTAGGGAGAACTTACGAAAGTTGGAAAGAAAATTGGAAGGTGATTTATTACTAAGGGACGAACAGGAAAGTGATGTTGATCATATAAATAGTGAAATATATGAGCTCGAAACTGAAATTGGCAAAATTTACGAACAAAAAGCTAAAGGAGCACAAATTAGATCTAGGGAAAAATGGATTGAGTTTGGTGAAAAAAATAATTCATATTTCTTAGGTTAGAAAAACAGAGACAAATTAAAAAATCAATTAATAAATTAAAATCAAGGGAAGGAGAGGTTATTACAGACCAGGGGATATTTTGAGATGTATAAAGACTTATTACGAAAAATTATATTCATCGAGTAACCCAGACAAAGAACTAATCGATCAGTATATATTTGATACAGGTCGTACTCCAAAAATAAATGAAATTAATCATTCTATTTGTGATGGGGATATCGCAGTTGAGGAATGCACTAAAGCAATCTTTAAAATGAAACTAAATAAGTCTCCGGGATTGGATGGTTTAACAGTAGAGTTTTATAGGACATTTTGGGGAAAACTTAAGAACATTATAATTACAGTTCTTAATGTAGGTTATAAAGAGCAGAACCTTACGTATTCACAACGTACAAGTGTACTATCACTTCTTCTTAAAAAGGGGGATCATCTTCATTGGATAATTATCGACCCATTTCTCTATTGAATGTTGATTTAAAACTGTTGTCATATGTTCTTGCTCAACGTTTGAAACAAATTCTTCCAGATATGATTAATAATGATCAGACTGGCTATGTAGAAGGGAGATTCATAGGTTTTAATCTTAGACAAATACAAGATATTATAGATTATACTGAATTATACAAAATTGAAGGGGCAATAGTATTCGTGGATTTTTCTAAAGCTTTTGACTCATTGGAATGGAACTTTATGCTAACTGTTTTAAAACATTTTGGGTTTAATGATTCTTTTATTGGGTGGGTTAAAACTCTATACGGCAATATGCAAACTTGTGTCATGAATAATGGATGGATATCCGAGGTCTTTAAAATACGAGAGGAATAAGACAAGGATGTCCTCTTTCTGCTTTGCTTTTTGTTTTATCCGTAGAAATAATGGCTTCAAGGTTGCGGAGCAACAAAGGTATTAAAGGGATTAATATCAAAATAGACCAACAGAATCACAGTATAAAAAATTTCTCAGTTGGCGGATGATACTACCTTGTTTTGTAGTTCAAAACAAGATGTCGAGCTGGCAATGAACGAAATAGAAATATTTGGGTCTTTCTCGGGATTGAAATTAAATAGAAATAAAACGGAGGGAATGTGGGTAGGAAAATTAAAATCGTGTAGAGATAAAATTGCAGAAATTAATTGGACAAATGGACCAGTAAAAGCTCTTGGGGTGTACTTTGGCTGTTGTAAAAAAGAATGTGAAAAATTAAACTGGGAAAATAGAATAAATAAAATGAATAAGTTGCTTGAAGCGTGGCAAAAAAGAAACTTGTCAATTTTAGGAAAGATTTTGATAATTAAGGCACTTATTTTGCCAATATTTACATTTATTGGGTCTGTTTGTACGGTACCAAATAGTTATTTAAAACAAATAGAGAGTAGATGTTTTAAATTCATATGGAAAGACAAACCAGACAAAGTAAAACGGAATACAATAATCGGGTTTTATAAAGATGGGGGTTTACAAATGATTGACTTTAAGAGTTATTTTAGATCTCTAAAAGTCTATTGGGTTAAACGATTAGTAAATGATGATATGGTTAATTGGAAAGTTATACCTCTAAAATATTTCAATGCTTTGGGTATAAATTGGTTAATTTTTCAGACGAATAATGTTAATGTTCATGAATATTTGAAACAGATTCCTGAATTTTACAAAGAAATAGTGAAATGTTGGAATATGTCACATTGTGACAAATTAAAAAGGCCTACCACATTTACAGAAATAAGGAAGCAATTATTGTGGAATAATAGATATATTAACTTTGGAAATAAAACTTTAGTTTTTGAAAACTGGATCAAAAGTGACATTTTTTATGTAAATGACATAATTGACGAGAATGGATGTATTTCACAAGAAATTATTATGAACAAATTAAAAAATAAATCAAATTGGATGGCTGAAATAAATATTCTTAGAATATTTACCAAAAGAGTGGAAAGTAATTTTAAAATCAGATAATTCTGTTAAGAGTGTGGTTAACTTCAAAAGACACAAAATTTTATGGAATAATCTAGATATTTCCGCTATATCAAATAAATGTGTATATGAGTTTCTCATAGAAAATAAATTCGAGCCATCTATCGGTTTAAGTAAGTGGTTCAGATTTTTTAACGTAAAAGAATTTTTGTCTGTTGATAAGATATATAAATTCATTTTCATATATATACAAGAGAATAAATTAAAAATATTTAGGTGGAAACTTATTCAGTATATCATTCCAACTAAAAAACTGTTATTGCAATGGAAAATAACTGACAATGATTGTTGTAACTTTTGTGGAAATGTTGAAGATAATCAACATTATTTCATATCTTGTTCTTGTCTGGTAGATTTTTGGGAAAAAAATATGAAATTCTCATTAAATGTAATATATCTTTTAAGATAACATTAAAACACCTTACTTTAGGATATAAAATGTTTGATGAGTCATATTTCTGGTTTAATTATTTTTCAACAATATGAAGTTTTTCCATTTACACATCATACTATATATCTGAGTGTAGAACAAAATATATAAATATTTTCAATATATTTGCCAATGAATTTAAGCAAAGAGTGTATGCAGAAAATGAAAATCCTAATTTAATAATGATTAAAAAATGTTTATTTTGAAATCAAATACTATATTGATGTTATATATTTATGTTTTATTGCAGCAGCTATTTACTACCCTGGGTAAATAGCGGAATATAACAGGGACCATTAGGAGGAGCTTGGACTCCTAATGGCCAATGTAACAAGCTATTTGGTGAATAAAAATGTTATCTGTTGTTAAAAAAAATCAATTATTTTTTTTGTACGGCAGTGTACTTTATGGACAAATTCCTATTATTAAGCGTGATTTGAGGATAAAGAAAAGGAAAAGAAGCCGTTCCATAATTTCTTTACATTTTTTTTTTTTTTTTTTTTTTTTTTTTTTTTAATTATGTCATATATTTCATAAGCTTGATTTCATCATTTTTGTCCTTTGATACAACAATTAAAAAATAAAAATATTTGTTTCCCTTCCTGCTACGCAGGTATGTTAAGGCTGTTCAGTGAAATCTTGCCCGAAAATATTGGAATAAAGAACCAAATAAAGTAACATTATCAGAATATTGCAAACCCTATTTATTTCTAACATTTTTTTTTGTGTTTCAACTTTTTTCAACACTTTCGCCAGATTTTCAAACTAAAAATAAGTTCGAAACCCCCAGGGATTAATCACGTGACTGCAAAATGTCTATTTTTAAAATGTGAAGAATATTTCTGAAAAGTTCCACAGTATACACTGGATCAATTCATTTAATTTTGGTCCTGTTGGAAACAGAAAAGTGCAATGTACATGAAAACCGCTATCCGCCTGTTGAAATTTTACCCTAAATGGCAAAAAATTGAAGAAATCGATAAAAATGGGTCTTCCTAAACGTTTGTTGTGCGTTAAATCGTACACAGATCATGAAAGAGTGTAAATAACGTAAGCGGATAGCAGTTTCAGAAATGTATTGGTAATGAGCGTTAAAATAAACCTAATTCCAACCATAAATAGTGTCCCTATGCTCTGGAACTTTTGCGTTGAGAATGCACTGCTCTTATTTTTTTAATGACGCCATTGTTTACAAACGTTCAAGCGACGTCAATATACGGGATTCCACAGGGGGATTCCCATGTCGTCTGCATCATGTACGTGCGGGGCCTTCATATTCCTCTGGTCTCGGATAGTAATTTAACAGCGTGATCGACTTTTAAATGGAACATTTTATCTATAATTGTCCATCTCGTGACCTGTAATGATACTAAGATGGGCCGTAGATTAAAATGTGGGTGGAAAAAAAGGGGGGTCCGCTCAATGCAGACAAGCTAGACAATACGTCGTTTTCGAGATCCCTTCATTCCCGGATTGACGTAACATCTTTTATGACGTTCCCGGCGTTTTCAGGTTCACTCACATTTCCGGTTTATTGCATTTCCAACACACACAACGTCAATCAACCTACTTTATTACATAAGGGAATTTTACTTTCCCCGTGAAGATGAGTATTTGTTCTGAATGACGTGATTTTTATTTGCACTTTTTTAAAGTTTATTTCCAGTTCAGTCGACGCAAATGCCACGAAATTGAAGTTCACTTCCTAACATAAAAATCTTGCGTTATACTACAGACAGTGCAGTCATGTTACAGCAATTCTTAACTGCAAGCTTCATAATAAAATAGAATGAAAAAAATACGACTTTTTACAACATCATATAAGTGGAACTTGTCCAATAAGATATTGTTATTTACAACAAGTACGAAGCGGAAGACGTCAAGCACCGCAACGTCACTATTATCACGTGACAAAGTGCTAAAATAAGTATGTTGTCCCGTAGTATATCTTTATCTCGAAAACGACGTATAGACTTATTTCCACGTTTATAAGTACATAGGTGGATTTAGAGAGGGTGTTCCTGATGTAGCATCTCTCTTTCTGTAGAATTTCTTTTAATGTCATGTAGGTTTAAGGCTAGTATTGACAAAAGTAGTCTGGGACCCCAGTATTGATCCGACCTGTAATTTAAGTCCCAGTCAGAGTCTGGCGGTGTCAGTTCTGTCAAAACCCTCATGTAGTCCGCGCGAGACTTGTGCCCAGCTTCCGAATCTGTGGTTGGCAATTCTTACACAAAGCAATTTTCAAAACTTGACAGGTCTGCCGTGTAAAGTAAATTGTTAAATTGTCAGAATTGTCCATTCAAAGATGTATGTTAAAGGATTAATTGTTGTCTTTTCCCCAAATTGATGAGGTGCACAAATATACAACATGCAACCTTTGACCGAGCCAACACCAATATACAATAATCAGAAAAAAACAAGCCTGAAGTAAAATGTTATTCATTTCCTCTCCCAATTGTATACAGGGAGGGGGCGGGTGGGGTATACATGACGAAAATAACTGTCAAGGCCAAGTAACAAGTGAAGACCCTAAAAGATGTCTCGCCCGTCCCTGCTGGCCTCTAAATTGATGTGAAATCTAAGATAACTAATCAGAAAAGTGAACATGCTCACTAGACTGTGAATTTGAGGTCAAGGACAAAAGTTACCTGCCAGACTGACATGTAGTACCCAAGACCAACCTACATACCAAATAAAATAAGCCTACCACTTCTAGTTATTGAGAAATGGACTTGAGCAGAAAAACTAAATGTGGCCACTAGACCATGAAATTGAGGTCAAGGTCACATGACGTTATGTCCATCAGGTAGGACTCGATTAGTACTACCACTGGACCGAATATGATGTTCCCATATCAAAGGGTTTTCAAAATATGCTGTAGTAAAAGTTAACTTGGTCGACGTCGCAGTCGCCATATTTTGCACGCCTATGTCTCGCTTTTCGCGACTTTCGTCGCGGGCGAGACAAAAATGTGGTCGTTTTAAAATTTCTGTGAGGTATTTGAGAAGAAAAGCTCTATATATATAGTGTAAGATAAATGTTTCTGTATGTAAAAATGTAAGTCTATCTTTAATTTTTTTTTCTTTTATTATTTTAGCACTATAAATCCTACCTTCTTTGTATTTTATTTGTCACTCTAAGCTGTTACGCAAATATTTTTTCTAAAAATACCTTCCCCTCATTATTCTTATTGTCAGCTAGTGCATAGACATCATGTATATAAATCTGTTAAGTCAGGATTGACCCGTTATCAAGTAGTATTTCAAGTACCAAATATTACTACAACATGGACAGTGTTTTACCAGCAGACAAGGCTCCTTTAGCTAGTCGGCAGTTTAGCGGCAAGCACCACTTGATCCATCTTTCAAATTGACGTATGTCATTTTCTCTCTTTTAAAGATTATGTAATGGATACATCGGCAAACGAGGAAAGGGGGGATTCTAAAATCATAAATCCAATATCATGGCAATTAATTATCACATCCAATACAAATTCAGAGGGTATACTGTCATACGTATGACAAAGAAAAAACAAATAAACAACTAGAGAATGTGTCTGTAAGACACGGATGCCCCACCAATAAATTTATCCCAACAGATTAACCCCAGTCAATCATTCATAAAATTAGTTCCCTGTTAACAGAATTGTGATGAAATACAAAATTTTACCAAAGCCATTCAACCATAAAATGTACGTCATAGATACACTTGTTGGTGAAATGTGTGGATCTCCTTTAGATGAATCTTGCAGTGAAATATCATGATGCTAGTTGAGAAATAGACTTAAACCAAAAACTTAACCAAAGTCACTGAAGCATAAAATGTAGGTCAAAGCAACCTATAGCTAATTGTCAATAATTTGGGAAGTACTCATCAGGATAATTAATTTGATGAAACATCATTGTCTTACAAGGCCAAAAAAATATATGTCTGTTTCGGGTTACCCGACCGACCCTATTTTTCCCGTCGACCCTACAGCATTTTGTTCCCAAATCGTAAGTACAAAAATACCAAAATACACCTTTACAACGGTTCCGGGTAACTAATTATTTTCATGTAGAATTTCAACCAAAATGCCCTAAACTTGACGTCATATATTGCCATTTCCATATGTTTCGTTGCCACTAATGACAACTGATTTCATGTAGAGGGTGTCGCCATACATTACTGGTTCAATTTTCGGGGTACTATGTCAGGTTGGATTTTTCAAAAAATGGCTCCTTTTGAGCATCACCAAATTTGACATTGATTTTCTGTAATTATCTCCCTTTGATCTCCAATGACTATACTGTATCAATACTCTACCACAAAATAGCTTCTACTGGTATCTTTTTTTTTTTGGTTTTATGTTCTGAATTATATCAATATTGTAAAACAAAAAGCAGAATTTCTGTATATTCTAAGGGAAATCTCTGGGACATGCCCAAACTTGAGGTACTTTTTTTATAGGACTAGTTTCCTGCCCCACGGATCTATTTTTAGAATAATTAGTTACCTTGAACCAACACCAAGTCATCAAAGCGTTTGAAAGAAATGGATCCTTCCACTCCTTCAAAGCGTATTGATGAACTTTGTGCTCCTACATACCGGAGGAAACAAACAAACAACATGTCGGCCACGAGTGCAGTGTTCGAATCACAACTCGGTCGTTTAATACGGTCAGCTTACAGCTGTCAGATGACAAAACTCTAAAGACGGTTTTTATATTGATGACGAACGATGGCCACCTTACAAGCGGAGATTTACAGGTATTTGCCTCCGTGCAATGGACTACTGAAAAATCGCCGAACATCGATTGAATTACGGAAGCAAATCCCAACGCGGGGATTTTGGTAAAAAATTTTAGTTGAATTGAAGTCAAATGCATTCCATATTCGCGATCTTCGAGGATCACTCGTTATCCGAGCAGTCGTGGAGATGGCCACGTAGAAAGCAAAATTTCATGGCTGGTGGTTGAGCCAACTCCTTAAAGATCGCTAAAGATGCAGAGTTATTTATTTTCATCCCTTTAGAAATAAAAGGAACCATCCTCTCCTGATCACACAGTGCCAGTGGGAGATCAAATAAAGGCAATTTTGATCCCACCACCTAAAAACATTGTGACAAAATTAATACTGTACAAGATATTTCCTATTAGGGGATGTTCTACAATTTGATTTTTTGCCCAAAGTGAAAGTGAGCAAATCAAAACCTGTAGAGGTTACATGTAGCGATTTATACAACTGATTATTAAATTTTCAGACTTACCTAATTTGGTTGATTGATTGATTATTTAGAGTTTCATGTACAGTGAGCAATATTTCAGCTTTATCAGGACGAAAACAAGTTGAGTGAAAATGAAAGGTGCCGGGCAAAAACTTTTTATTGCCACTGGAAAAGGGGAGAAATGGGGAATGGCAGGGAATTAACCTTCTGTACAATCCCATTAAGTCTGCTCTCCTTAGAAAAATATGAAGGTTACATGGAGCGTGGCGTTTCTCCATACACTTCGCCTTCAATGGTTCGCGGCAAGGCTTTCAATATGATGACCTGACTACTCCACATCGATAGGGCATTCCCTTATCCAACACTTGGGAAAGCACACAGCAGCTCCCTAGGCAGAGCCCCTGAAAACCGATTCAGGTACTAGACTAAATTTGTTTATGAAGAAAGTGATCAAGTATGTATATACACATCAATATAATTATGGAAAGTGTTGCATTTTGCCAGATCCTGTTTCTTTTTCATTTCATTTACTTATTTTTTACGAAGAATGTAACTCAGGTAAGGGGCCATTTTCGTCCAGTTTTATCATGTATTTATGATTCCAAGTTCAGAATTAACAAGTCCAACTGGTTTGACATTTTTCTTTGCATGTTCCTCATGTATTGTCATGCTTTACTTAATATATTTTGTCAAAAAGAGGTCTTGGTTTGAGTTTTCATCTATTTCTTGTTGTGTTTGTTTATATGTTGTGATTGTCTTCTATTAGTACTTATGTAGGACAATGGATAACAGCAGTTGATAGAGCACTTTAATGTTTGTTGTCGTTCCCACATCCATGAGTAAAATGGCAGGTAACCATCTTGAATTTACTGTGAGTTATTAACAAGACTTGTTGTTGAAGGCCTCGTGGTGACTTCTTCCTGATGAAGATCAACAATAAAAGCTTTGTTTCTTTACTGGGTTTTACCATTTATTTGTAGATTTGGTCTCAGTTGATATCACTCAATGTCTCATGTATCTTTTCATTGTTTATTCTCTCACGGTAGCCTAGGTTTTGTATTTGTGTCCTACTTGGTCCAGGTTGTTTCCACCAAATTTTATATTATTTTTAAGATCGATCGTTATATACATTGTAGATAATAAGGCTATATATATTCAATATATATATGGTTCATAATTTTTAAAAAAAAAAAAGACATTGTTCAGATAATATTCAACAACATGAAGTATGTGGTTCAAAAGATTAAACATTTCATCAATGTTCATCAATGGGCAGAGTGTTTGGAAAATTCTTCACATTTTGCAGGAGGTGATTGCAGTAAGGTAACAATATGGGGTAGGTAGGTATTAGGTATGTACAAAGTACAAAATATACAAATTCATCATTAAATTCTTCTGATATACATATTCAGCAGAAAAAAAAACAAAAGTACATAGTGCTCAAAACAAGTTGAAATAATGTCACATTCTATAGCGGGGGAAAAAATAAAATGAAAAAAAAAAAAAAATGAAAATGCCTACCTACCTACCCTAATTTTTTGGAGAATGTAACCCTAAACAGACATATATTTTTTTTGGCCTAGGTACAATATCCGTTCGAGTTTCTCCAACCTTATCTGTTGAACTGGTGAAAAAAATCCATATATTTCAATGTTTTTGACAAAAATTGACCAGTTATTGCACTTTGGGGAAGTTCGACCAGTGTATGGGTAAGTTCAGACGCAATTCAAAGAGTTAATATCAAAACACACTTTTCAAACCACAGAAAGAATAATTAAATGCAATAAATAACTCTTTCCACCTCAAAAAATATTTTTCATGTGCTGACTAAAGCAAATTAACGACTGGTCTAACTTCCCCACAGACCTTTTCACTGAAGTTAAGTACATTTCAAACGATTTTCTTGACACCGCCCAAGTCTCGTGTTGTTTCATGTATACTCAATACATTTACCGATATGGGTGGAATTTTAGAATAGGATTCAGAATCATTTTACTGTTTATAAATACGACTCGAAATAATAAATTGACAAAGTTTTGATGATACTTCACTGTATTCCGGTCGAACTTCGACCAATCTCCCCTATACATTGTACCATCAATGTGTGAGAAAGGGGCTCAAGGTTGCATCTCAGTTGGCTGTACATTGATAGTGTAATTACGGAAGCAATTCCCTGTGGGCAGACAAGCTTGCAGTTACATGTATTTCAAACTGTTCAAAGTTCAAGGTATTGCATGTATTGAGTGGTCATTGTCCGAGTTGTCCACAGACCAATCGGTTTGCATACCCGAAAATAATCTAATAGTGAACAATTGTTAATCCCTTTTGGATTCGAATCCCGAATGGGGTTACAATGTATCATGTACTATGTGTATGTGTTTTGTATAGTGCCCTCACAGGTCCACTTTTATGGACAATAAAATTTCTTCTTCTTCATTGTATATGAAAAAGAAAGGAAATAGGGTAAATGTCAAGGAGACAAGGTTTAAAACGATTTGGAATTGTAAATCAAATGTGACACCTGTATCTACACAAAATTTGTCAATTTGTATAAACACAACAGAATTGAACATGAATATATAACTTGAAACATGACTGAATATCATATTTTGTAACAAGTCTCGATATCACACTGTCCTAGTATGTATATTGGTATCAGTACACTGTATGTACATGTAGTGTGAACTCGCCCCCCCCCCCCCCCCCC